>QLTV01001714.1:849364-860051 GCA_003457575.1 Thermophis baileyi
TATTCTATTCTATTCTACTCTACTCTACTCTACTCTACTCTACTCTACTCTACTCTACTCTACTCTACTCTACTCTACTCTACTCTAAGCAACAGAAATTATGGCCTCAATTGTAAAAGTAAAGGACTACCTAAAAATGAGTTTTCCTGATCTTTTTCGTAGGAATGTTTATCTTAATTCCAAAGATCTATTGAAAAGGGATTTAAGAAAGATAAATCAGTACTAGAACTTCTTAGGAAATGACAAAATAAAACTTTATAAGTAGAGTCCTCTGTGGAGACAAGATATGAAGCTGCATGGAAAATAACAAGGAAAAAAAAACACCACATCAGTATTATTGGTTAGTCTTTATGGACAAATTCAACACTGTAAATTATATGCACATTCCCCTTGAAAAATGTACTACATTTCTTGCTGGGTGAGACTTAATTCCTTACTCTTTCCCCCATGCATTCCAACTATGGAACTACATAAGCAGGACTTTACATATAAGTTTCGGTGGAAATCCTACAAGTTAAATGAGCTGTATGCAAGTTGGCATCCAGTTCCTATGACAGATACTTTCTTCTCTTTCTCATTTAAAGTGATGCAAAGCCATGATCCTACAGTGATGGACAGCTGCTGCAAATCACATCTGAAAATGCCAATCAAAATTCAACGCAGCATTATAAGCTACCCAAATAAATTCTCTTCCGATGTTGTCATGCATCACTGGTTAAAAGTAGTATGATGATTATGTGCAATTCAGACTTCTTGAAACTTTACCAAAGTCAAGTTTTTTTTTAAAAAAAGGAGTTGAACCTACCCAGTAAGTATCTCCCTGGAAATATTCTAACCTTTCTGAAAAATCAGTGATGAAATCAACATTTTCTTCATGGGCCATCAAGTCAAGTTTTACTCTTCGCAACCACATAAATAAAGTGATGTGTTCTCAATCTGGCTTTTCAGATTTTCAATTCTGCACCCGTTGTTTCTATGATTGAGTCCACTACCTTGCTGCTGGTTGCCCACTTCTTCTATTTCCTTCCACCTTTTCCAGCATTAGAGAGTTCCCTAGAGAGCTAGATCTTCTTACAAATATCTCCAAAATATAATAATTTGAACTTGATCCTGTCTGCCTTGAGTGAGAACTCTGAGTTGATTTCATCTATCAATTTTCCTTTTTGTGTGTTCCACAAAATTTAAATGCTAGCATAAAACCAGCTGGTGTTATTATTCTCCTCTGAAAAAAATAAAAATAGGAATGTGTTAATTTGTGACACTTCTATACTTCTTTCATTCATGTGAAATAAAAACAAACCGAATAAAGGGGTGATATATAGGCTACTACAAACTTTAGAAACTTATATTTCTTTAATAGCAGAGACTTAAAAAAAAAAAGATTTCCTGCCTAGATTTCCCCTGTGTAATGCAAGAAGAAGCCATTACTTTAGGCACTTCTGAATTTCATCTTCTCTCTCCAACAGATGAGGATGAGGATTAGAAATCACGTGTGGTAGGAGGAAAAAAAAAGAGCTGCCTTGGGAATTTGATATTAAACAGATTAAATGATAAATGAAGGCTGTGCTTTTCGTTTTGATGAAAACCTAGGAAACTTTGGAAATGAGAATGGTACATCAGCTCATAAATACATGTTCCTTGTCAGTGGGTGCAAACAAGCCCATATGTATCTGCAGAATTGTTCAACTTAGGAACAGCTTTACCCCAATTTTATGGATAAACTAAAAATATTGGACCTCTTGTGGAAACTGGGCGTCTGTTATGAAGAGATTGGCAATGGAGAATATAACAGTAACACAGTTGGAAAGAACCTTGGAAGTCATCTAGTCCAATCCCCTGCACAAACAGGAGACCCTATACCATCCTGGACAAATGGCTGTCCAGTCTCTTCTTAAAAATCTCCAGGGATGGAGCACCCACAAATTCTGAAGACAAGCCATTCCACTGGTTAATTGTTAGGAATTTTCTCCTTAATTCTAGGTTGCTTCTCTCCTTGATTAGCTTCCTTTTGTTTCTTATCCTTCCAATATAAATGGAAGTGAGAATAGTATGACCTGTCTAATTGCTATGTCAGATTTGGGATTATATGTAAATCAGGGGTGTCAAACTCAAGGCCCAGGGGCCGGATCCAGCCCACGAGGTGCTTAAATCTCCCTGCGGGGCCATCCTGGAAACAGCGAAGGACCAGCCCACGGTGCCTCTGCCAGCAAAAACGGAGCTCGGGAGCCCGTTTTCGCTGGCAGAGTGCTCCGGCCATCACAGGCGCCCCCGACACGAGTGACGTCGAGCTGGCCACACACCCTGGCCATGCCCCCTGCCCCTCCCCAGGTCAAACACAACCCTGATGCAGCCCTCAATGAAATTGAATTTGACACCCCTGGTGTAAACTGTAGAAGATAAGGGAAAAGAGCAGAACAGGGTAACAACTTATGAACACAATCATAAAATAGGCTTTATTATATTTTAAGAGAATAAATGGGTATTATTTTTTTTAAAATATCTGTTGGGCTACTTCAGAATGCCTTCCAATAAAAGGGTTGGCATTTATGCAAGGACTTGCAAATGTAGATGCAATCACTTGAAATAAAGTGATAAGTGGCTATTAACAAGAAATAAAATTAATTGAGCTACCTTTTTGTTGGAAAATAGATATATCGGGGATGAGAAAGACACTTTTCTCAAATGTGTGATGGTTTCTGAAGGGATACACCATTTTTTTATTAAAAATAAATCTGCTTTAACACTGACTTTCCTAGTCATCTCTTGTGAAGCTTCTTCAGAGCAGGTTGAACAGTTAAAAAACAGACACAAATCTCCATGACCTTCTAATGCAGAACAGCAAGGACACCGTTACAAAATAATTCTATTAGTTGCTGAGTACGAGAATCCTAGCCGTATTTATAATAATTGGTGTTCATTTTTGGATGCCTTTTTCTCCCATTTAGTATACGTAAAAGGCTAAAAGCAATTCTCTTTTGGTCTAGATATGATTTCCATCTGCCTTGTTTTGGAGTAAAAACCTGACATAACATTATATTGTTTATTTTTGCTTGTGTGAGAACTAACTCTCCGTAATTTTCATAGGATTATAGGCCACAAATTTATGCAGACTTAGTTTCATAAGCGTAGTACTGACTAATCCAATAGATGTGTCTCTGATCCACTTACACTTCCTTGCTACTAATTGGTATGTCAACAAATGCTAAATGCCATTCTTCCTGCTCCCATTTTACAACAGAAGAATCAGTTAGTCCTTGCTTCCTAATTCCACTCTCTCTAAATCTGTTTTTGTGTATCGTGAATGCTTCTGTAGCTATCTGGTCTCTGTGTTGGAAGCTTGAATCAACCATGGCATCAATCAACCATGGATTCAAACATTTAGTGAATATGAAGCATACCATACAATTATTACTGCAAGCTATTTGTCACAGACAGCACAAATACCCTAAGATCAAAATACCTAGAATCATGGTCTCATCAACCTCTGTCTTGTTACCTCCTTTCAGTTTGGTGGACAAATGTACCAACAAGTCAGAGAAACACTAATAAGGACCAGCACTTTTGGGACTTGTAGAAGACATCTTAATGCAGCAACCAGAGACTATAGCATTCCATTACATACACCCAAAAATATGTGTTGGGCATGTAAAAAAGCAACAAATATCTTTGAGTTGCCAGTTTGAAAGGGTTTATATATCATCTCGTAGCTTCTGATTCATCACCTTTGATGTTTCAGAACAAATGAAGAAGTATGGGAACTTTTTACAAAATAAGCTCTCACATATACATGCACATGTACAGATTTACAGATTAACAGAGTTGGAAGGGACCTTGTAGGTCATCTAGTCCAACCCCCCCGCCCAGCAGACCCTACACCATTTTTGACAGATGGCAGTCCAGTCTCTTCTTGAAAGCTTCCAGTGATGAAGCGCCCACAACTTCTGAAGGCAACTTCTGTTCCATTGGTTGATTGTTCTCACTGTTAGAAAATTTCTCCTTATTTCCAGGTTGAATCTCTCCTTGATCAGTTTCCATCCATTATTCCTTGTCTGGACTTCGGGTGTCTTGGAAAATAGCTTGACCTCCTCCTCTCTGTGGCAGCCCCTCAAATATTGGAAGACTGCTCTCATGTCTCCCCTGGTCCTTCTCTTCACTAGACTAGCCATGCCCAGTTCCTGCAACCGTTCATCGTATGTTTTAGCCTCCGGTCCCCTAATCATCTTGGTTACTCTTCTCTGCACTCTTTCACACACTGTGCCTTCTTATTCTAATGTCCTCTTATCTCCCTTACCCTATTTTTTAGTCTTTCTGACACTTTCTCTCTCTCTCTCCTAAGAGGGACAGATAATCAGAGGACTGAACTCATCTTTTGCAGACTTCTTTTGGAATTGGATCAAATGTCAACTGGCCCAAAGGCCTCATGGGTATAGTCTCATTTGAGGAATTTCTTGACTAGGCATGTCGACTGAAGGGTGAGGACACAAGGTCAAAGTTATGCTGTACTTTTCTGATTCTTTATCTCATTTGGTTGGTTTCCTATCTTCACACTTGTGCCAGCCAAGCTGTCAGTGACCTTGTCACATTCTGAAGAACAGACCACAATCACCTGGTTGGGAAGAGTCCTTCTTCCTTCACCTTGCATTGAGAGATTTTGGAAAGCTTAGCAGATAGCCCCAACCTATTTCTGTGTCCTCTGTCAATCCTTATTATCTTCGTTGATGTGGATTGGTCTGGCTAGCTCTCAGTTTTTCAAGCAACATCAGGCTTACGGAATGCTTACCAACCAAATAGTCCCTGATGGATCCCATGGGATCTTTTTTTTTCTTTTCTTTTCTTTTTGCAGCAGGCAGTAACAATATATCAAACCCATTTGAACCAGCGGGAGCCTCAATCTTCACTGCCAGACTGAGTCCCCTCCTCCCATTTACTTGTGATGCACAAGCTTTGATCTGTCTTTCACGGCAGCTCGGGAGCTTTGATAGAAAGCTTGGATACACATTGTCAGAACTGGGGGCCTTTGCCAGGAGAAGTCAAGATTTCAAAGACTTTTAGGCTTTGAATAGAATGATTCATGGGGAGGGCTGTCCATCTGCTCTCACCATGGACTGCTGATCCCACCCAAAAAGTAACTAGCACTTGTTTATTTCACTAGCTCGGCTAATGATTGCCAAAGGCTATTGAGAAAATCAGCAAGGTGACTCTCATTAAGAAGACAAATCACTTTCCCTCCCCTATAATTTTCATTTGATTGCATATTGGTGTGGCTATAATGGAACAGTAATTTCCAAACATATTAGGAGCAGATTGTGCCTTGAGGCAAAACCCTGGAAAAAGGTGGTGTTAAATGTACATAATCCAAGGGGTGGGGGTGGGGGTAGAGAATGGGAGTTGTTTTGTGCCACTTTGGTCATCAGTCCATTTTAGAACTCCTTCCTGTTTAATATCTTATTCCAAACCTCCCTTGAAAGTATTATGTAGCAGTGAACTTGGCTTTCCACATAAAAGGAGAGAAGTGTATACATTCTACTTACGAAGAATGTGATGGTTCAAAGAATCCCAAGAAAGAAAGAAAGAAAGGTGAAACTGAGAATCAGAATGGAAGCTAGGTGAGGAGCAGAAAAGTTTATGTAAACAGCATCAGATGTATGATGTAAGATACATTATGCCCAGAGATGGTATTCAGCCGGTTCGGACCAGTTCGAGTGAACCGGTAGCAGTGACTGATACTGTCCTATTTAGCCACGTTTTTGAGGCTGGGCGCATGTGCAGGAGGCTGTGCGCATATGCAGAGGTGGCAAGTGCTACCATAGCATGCACGCGTGCACACACATATTTGCGAACCGGTAGGGAAGGTAAGTGAATACCACCCCTGATTATGCCATTCAAAGGAAAACCAACCTATGTAAATGTAAAACTCAATATTTACTTGTGGGGAACTGGTCTTTTTTTAAAAAAAAAAATAATCCCATTTTTATTGGTAGTTGAGCGACCTGTATTTCTGTATCGATACCAGGTGAAAGTGTAAAGGGGAATTAAAAGTATTTATTTGCTTCATTTTCTGATAGACAAATGATAGATTGGGGCTCCCCGCTGATTTAAATAGTTTTGATATTTTTAACTTTTTTTTTTAATTTGCCAACTAAATAGAAAGTAATTACAGAGTTCAGACAAATTGCACCAAGATGCTGAAAATTTGGAGAACTTGGTCTACTCTTAGCTATGAGTTAGCATATGATTCCTTCCTTCCTCCCTCCCTCCCTCCCTTTTTCCTTCCTTCCTTCCTTCCTTCCTTCCTTCCTTCCTTCCTTCCTTCCTTCCTTCCTTTCTTCTTTTCTTTCTTCTTTTCTTTTCATTCATTCATTCATTCATTCCCTTCCTCCCTTCCTTCCTTCCTTCCTTCCTTCCTTCCTTCCTTCCTGTTGTATCTATAGGAATGAGTTGTTTGGTAGTCTCCTTTGAATCTCTGTTTGATTATATTACACTTTTTTTTTCTTACATGCAATGTAAGATAAAAAAGAAATGGTCCATTACTGTTACCTTCTCCTTTGGCAATGTTATATATTTGATTGAGTGAGTGATTGATTCTGTGGTCAAACATAAGAATAAACACACCAGAAATGCTTTCTTCTATCACGTAATAAAGTGAGGCATTTATATATTTTTAAAAAATGCTGTGTTTTCCTTTCTCCCCAGGTAGTTGTAGATCTTTGATTGGTTTTCTCTGTGTTTGAGAATTTGGATTTTATCGTGACATTAAAAAACAGAATCTGCTGCATGACTATCTACCAATGGAGAGAGCTCTAAGTTGAACTGCATTGTAGATAACCTCTTTGTGCAGCACAATCACTTTATCCCTCTTGACATTGTTGTGTTTGCTGTGGAAAAGTGAAGGAAGAGGGGAGCCCTGCTGGGCTCCATCATAGTACCATGTAATAATATTCTTCCTCGGTTTAGCTGTAATTTAAGAAGTCTCTGCTCATTTTCAAAAAGCCTGATCTATAATTTACTAGCATCAACCCAGCAAAAAGAGCAGAAGGGAGGAATGCAGCCCTTCTTAAAACTCTTACAGAAAGATTAGTGTAAAGTTTGACAATCTACCATAGAAGCATCTGCCAAATCTCATGGAAGGCTTTGTTAAACCTCCTTTTGAGCTCTCCTTATCTTGTTAGTCATTCTACCTCCCACCTTACTCTACTGCTAACTATTATTTTTCCCCAGACCTAAATCCATACTATATTTAGAGGTAACTGAATATAGTGGAGAGCAAAAAAGATATGATTTCTCCCTCCCTCCCCATTTGATGATCTCTCAAAGGATTAAATCTCATTATATTGTGTTCACCGAACCTCTTGAGGACCCTGCTATAAGCTTGCTTGCTTGCTAGAAGTGATGTTTTTATGTTATGAGAGAGATAATTTCAATATAAAAAGATTGCTGTTGGCTACAGCAGAGAATATATTCTGTGGTTAAATTTTCAACTGTGAAGATGAGTTGGCATGAAGGAAGAGTTGCCTAACTATTACTGGTTGGAGGTCTTCTAGTCCAACCCCCTGCTTAGGCAGGAAACCCTACACCACTTCAGACAAATTGGTTATCCAACATCTTCTTTAAATCTTCCAGTGTTGGAGCATTTACAACATCTGGAGGCAAGTTGTTCCACTGATTAATTGTTCTAACTGTCAGGAAATTTCTCCTTAGTTCTAGGTTGCTTCTCTCCTTGATTAGTTTCCACTTCTGGTGCTTGCCTTCTGGTGCTTCAGAAAACAGGTTATGCATCTTCCAGAAGTCAGCAAGTTCTGAGATTTCTTTAGGACAGTGAGTGAGTTGTATATCAATTTGAGCAAATATAGAACATTCTACCTAGGGGGGTTAGCATCCACTCTATGATTATATAGCTGTTGTCCTCTCTGGGCAGCTGAGACAAAGTCTCCAGAATCAACTGCAGTGCAGCTCAAAACTGCCATTTTGCGATTTGCTTAGAGACTGTATACCACAGCTGACCACCCATCTGCAAAATTACAATAGTATGCCGCTATCTTAGCATTCTGTAGGAATTTGTACGTAAGGGGAATGAGATCTCAATCATTCTTCTGCCAACAGTTTAGGTCTTCTTTGCAAAATGACCAAACGTACCCAGAGCACATTGAAAAAAAATAGGAAAGGGGAAGATGAGCTATTTATTTCCACTATTCCCACGAAGAGCAAGAAACGGAGTTTTAGTTATTCCTGGAGCTACCAAAGCCCACCAAAACATTTAGAGAATAATTAGTTTTGTAGAATTACTAGTCGGAAAGGACCTTCTTGGATATGGCACCTTGGATTCCCACCCTTGAAGCCTCTTTTAAAGTTTCTTTATTCACATTCTGTTTTTTTTTTAAAAAAAACCATGAAAAGTATTGCTGATCTATTAATTATTATTTTTTTGAATGGTAGAATGATAATTTCATGTTAGACATCTTTTCAGGAAAGCTTCTCTAACCAAATGATTAAAACAAAGTGATACCCTTCTAGCTGTCTAAGAGCTATGTTGATTCTTCAATTATGTTGCTTTATTTACTTATGGGGTGGGGGGCACGATGGCTCAGTGGTTAAAGACTCTGAACTTGTCAGCTGAAGAGCTGACAGCCCGGGTTTGAGAACCGAGCTCTGCACTATGGTGTTAGCTCCCATTCTTTGCTTTAGCTCCTGCACACCTAGCAGTTTGAAAGCATGCACATTTAAGTAGATTAATAGGTACCATTTTGGTGATAAGGTAACAGTGTTCTGTGTGCCTTTGGCGTATAGCCATGCTAGCCACATGACCACAGAAATTATCTTCGGACAATGCTGGCTCCCTTGGCCAAGAAACAGAGAAACAACATTCCCTAGAGTCAGACCCAATTGACAGGGAAAACTTTACTTTTTTTATTTACTGATGCGATGTTTCCTTTTTTCCCCTCCCCAAACACCCAGAACAACTACAGTGATATTATGACACCCTACACTTACCGATGAGTGTGCAATAGACGAACAGAGAGATGAAGAAGGGCAAAGCATACTTTGGTGCAGAACTGTGACGCATAAGTACTATAAACAGTTCCTTCCCTTAGAAGCATCCCTAAGACATGCAGTTTGAGCCTGTAAAGCTTTTTATTTTTCCCCCCATGTAAATAAATAGATTATCATTTTGCTCTTTATGTCAGTTGTCTCCTTCCCTGCCTAGCGGTGACTGGAGGCAGACAGGATTTGCAATTTACGTGTTTTACAGCACCGTTTAATTGGTTGATCAGAAGGGAACCGTAAGTGTACTTCCGAACAAACAAACAGAGCAGGAGTGATGGATGACATTTGGCAAAAGCAGTTTTAGATGGAAAAATAGGCTGGTGAGGCTAAGCAACCTCTGTAGAAGGGATCCTGAGTCATCTCCTGCCCGTGATGATAAGTATTTGCTAAGTCCCAGACTTAACCAGCTAAACTAGATACGACAGGCTAGCTTGTAGAAATAATTTTCATTATGGAAAAAGATGACTACAAATAACTTCATCTCTTGCAATATTACGGTAGTACTTTAGTGAATGCACATATCTTGTGACACAGTCTTACAATACCATATTTTCTAAAAGAGTTCTAGAGAAAAATAAAAATAAAGCCAGGGTCAGGGTTCCAACCAGGGGTGAAATGCTACCGGTTCGGCCCGGTCCGGGTGTACCGGTAGCGGTGGCCGCCAGTGGTTCGGAGAACCGGTAGTGGCGGCAGCGTGAGGCTCTGCCCACCCACCCAGACGTCCCCATTTTCTTGTTTTTAACCTTCTGCGCATGCGCAGAGGGTGAAAAAGCATGCACGAAGCACGCACTTCCAAACTGGTAGGGAAGGTAAGTAGATTTCACCGCTGGTTCCAACCAATGCCCTAATAAAAGCAGGCGCCTCAAGCCATTTAGCAAGAAAAATCCAGTTGTTTATTAGGAGCGCCATGTCGGCACAAACTACGTGAAGCCAGCTCTGACTTCACCCAGTTTGCGCCTTGCCTCTGACCCTGTTACCCCCTCCCACCCCAAGGTGTGTCACCAGTCACATTCCCCAACGAAGCAATTTCGCGGGTCGTAGAAGTCACACCCTCCGGCCGTTGTGGGTCTCCGTGGAGATGGCCTTGATTTCGTGCGGCTAGGATGTGTTTTATTTTGACTGGGTGTGAATTCCTTGGTGCAGCTGCGAGGCACGATTTCCCATCCCCCTGCCTATGGCAACTCAGGAACAGATCAGGAAAGCTTTGCGAGATGATGGCCAGATTTGTATCTTCCAAAATGATTGTCTCTGTAGGATATCAGCCACTAATCTATTTTTACAATGGGCAGATACCACATGGAAGTCTTCTTTTTTTTCCCCCCCTGAGGCCATCCTATTTTATTTTATTTATTTCTCAATCTCCCTTCAAGATGCCAGAGATCTTAAGGAAGTCTGATATATATATATATTCGTTTGTAATTAACTGTCTGGATGGCCCCTGGAGAGGTCGAAAGGCAAAAAAGGAAGCAGTATGCTTTCTCCCATATTTGGGTATACCAGGTGATTTAACAGAGAAACACACACACACACACACACACACACACACACACACACACACACACACACATATATATATATGTTATATTTTTACATAAATAAAGGGAGACTAGTATAGATCTATTTCAAGCTATTTAGCTCTCATCAG
>QLTV01001714.1:871471-886461 GCA_003457575.1 Thermophis baileyi
CTGTCTGTCTGTCTGTCTATCTATCTATCTATCTATCTATCTATCTATCTATCTATCTATCTATCTATCTATCTATCTATCTATCTATCTATCTATCTATCTATCATCTATCACATATCCACGGACTAAGTTTGCTCTTATCAGACCTTTCTCTAGGCTTCAGATTTTCCTCCTGTCTCCCAAGGTTGTTTACACATACCTTACAGAGTCTTGTTCCTTTCTTATGAAACTGAGATGTAGATTATTTGAATGAATGCTGTTTTGCTTGCATTGTAACCATATGTGCAGTGGTGGGTTGCTGCCGGTCGGGACCGGTTCTCTTGTACTGGTGGCAGAAATTTTCACCCGCTTGCCAAATCGGCAGCGATGGCCGGCTGTCCACGCCCCCGAACCGGTTCTCTGGTCGCCACGGCTTTGCAAAGAATGCTCTGCGCATGCGCAGTGGGTTCTGCGCATGTGCAGAGGGTCATTTCCGTGAAGTGACGTAGGCGTGCGTGCGAGGGAAGCGAGCGCGTGCAAAACGCGCACTTCCGTCGCGATGCGAACCCGGTAGGGAAGTTAAGTGGAACCCACCCCTGCATATTGACTCAGCCTTCCATCCTTCCGAGGTGGGTAAAATGAGGACCCAGATTGTTGGGGGCAATAGGCTGACTCTGTAAACCGCTTAGAGAGGACTGTAAAAGCACTGAGAAGTGGTATATAAGTCTAAGTGCTATTGCTATATGTGCCATTGATATCTAATCTGTAACAGTTTCTGCTATTGCTGTTCATTGTGCCTGACCATGCACATGTTTATATTGGTTGTCAGATTGTCTTAGGTATTTTGAATACATACATTCAGATGACAAAGCATCAAACTCCGTCTGTTCATGTGGATTTTAACATTTTTTCCCCTCCTGAATCTGTATTTATTACTAACAACATGAAGAGGGGATAGTTGACCAGATGGTCAACCTTCTCCATCTTTTGTTAATGGGTATGGCTTAAATACAGGTAGTCCTCAAATTATGGATCACAACTGAGCCCAAAATTTGTTAAGTGAGTTTTGCCCCATTTTCTTGCCACAATAAATCACTGCAGTTGTTAAATTAGTAACATGGTTTGTTAAATGAATCTGGCTTCCCCATTGACGTTGCTTGTCAGAAGGGCACAAAAGGGGATCACATGACTCTGGGACACTGCAACCATCATAAATATGAGTCAGTTGCCAAGCGTTTGAATTGTGGTCATGGATGCCGCCGTAGTTGTAAGTATGAAAAATGGTCATAAGTCACTTTTTTCCATGGCTGTTGTAACTTTGAATGGTCATTAAATGAGCTGTTGTAAGTCCAGGATTACCTGTACAATTACTTGCATTCTGTAGTTAGTGATTAGAAGTTGGCTGATTGAGCGCCAGTTGTTAGGAATCAATGTTGACAGCTCTGTTGAAATTAACTATAATTGATTTTACAAATGACTGTGGGTACATTGAATTGATTATGTCAAACAGTTAAGTCTCTATCGTGTGATTGTCATCATACCATTGCTGGGTTTTCAGAACATGCCAGGAACTTCAACCGAATAAATAGAGTTTTTGTTTTTAGTGGATCAGGCTATATTGAATAAGTATGGACAGTAGAATGGGTCAAGTTAATTTCCCTGTCTGGGCATTTTTGGACTATTTGAAATGAGTCACAAAATCTGGCGTGTTATCCATGCTTATATGTGGGGAAATGTAAGAGTTGTATTGAACGTTTGAGAAAATAGAGACACTTACTGGCAACCTGGAGCATCAGGTATAGTTTTACCAAGAATGATTACTCCCTTCGGTCGTTTTAGCTTTTTTCTGCCTCAGTCATAATTTGTGTTTTTCCCCTGGTCCCTGTTTTTTTACAAATGTCGGTGTTATAAGGAGGCCAATGAGCCGGTAAGTTGGAAATTGAATCCCCTTTCAGAAAAGCTATAGTACAACATGTTTACTCTTTTATTATTATTAGTTCCCTCTGTAGCTTTCGACCTCCTCTAATGATGCCATATTGCTACAGTGGCCAGAAGATTATTTTGCATGAAAATCTACTGTGGCTGGGAATTTTTCAAGTGCCTTGTCAAAACCAATGTGTTATAAATGAAATCTTACGGAGAACTAACACCCCCTGCAATCCATTCTAGAAACTGGTGAAATTCTTCTTATCTTGAGATTACTGTAGTAGCAGTAGTGGGTTCTAAAACCCGTTGCTACCGATTCGTGCGCGCGCTTGCATGTGCGTGTGACGCTTCTGCGCATGCACAGAAGTGTCCCAGGCAGGTGGGTGGAGCCTCCCGCCGCCGCCACTACCGGTTCTAAGAACCGGGCCGAACCGGGAGCAACCCACCGCTGTGTAGTAGGATGTGCATGGGGGCAAGATTCTAGAAAGGTGGATTTATTTAGTTTTCATCATCCCATCCCCATATTATTGTCAGGTGCAGGAAATCAGGAGTCCAAGCCGTTGAAATGAATGTATAGGGTTATTTCAAGCTTAAGTTCTCTACAAGAATCTGAACTACTAACAGTCCAAGCAAATTGGCGGTAGAAAAGAGTCAACTGAATTCAAGGTGGTCTGGACTTAGATCTCTTGTGGGCATGAAAGGAGTCGAGACTAATGACATGTTTGACCCCTCCCTTGGGCTCAGCCTGGTCATCTTCTACAAGTACATGGATATAGCAATAGCAATAGCACTTAGACTTATATACCGCTTTACAGTGCTTTACAGCCCTCTCTAAGCGGTTCACAGAGTCAGCATATTGCCCCCAACAATCTGGGTCCTCATTTTACCCACCTCGGAAGGATGGAAGGCTGAGTCAACCTTGAGCCTGGTGAGATTTGAACTGCTGAACTGCAGCTAGCAGTCAGCTGAAGTAGCCTGCAGTACTGCACTCTAACCACTGCGCCACCTCGGCTCTATAGAACCTGCAAAGAATCTGAACTGCAAGTAAAATTGAGTGTGCTCTCCTGCAGATTATTATTGTTATGGTTTTTAATTGTGTTATTTTTTTTAAAAAAACTGATTTCTATTACATTTTCGGTTATTTTGTTGTACTGTTCTGTGTTTTTAACTTTGTATGCCGCTCAGAGTTACGTACACGAAATGGGAGCTGTATAGATTTGGCAAATTCATTCATTCATTCATGACAGAGAACCCACTCATTCCCACAAGGATTTATATAATGATAAAAAGGAAGATCTCATTTGGAGTGTTTTCCCTCTCCTTCCCATTCAGAACTCATTCAGTTCATCTCTCTTTCCTTCAATATATTCATACCGACAATGACCAACAAAATCTGGAACTTTTGTATTTTCATTCCCGTGGGCATGGCATATAAAAACGTTAAACAATATGGCATTATTTCACATACGTTTCCCTTATCCACTATTAAATATGTAACTGGCTAGTCAGCTCTTGGCAGAGACGATTGTGCTGTCCTGTTAAAGGAAACCGATAAACCATTTCTCTTTTACAGAGGTCAGTTAGCACGACATACCCCGCGTTTCTCTATAGTTATATCAGCTTAGGGAGCAATCTCTTTTAAATTCAATTTTCTGCAATTGTGTCCTAGACGCCGAGATCAACAAATGCCCATTCAGAGACAGAACACACCAATTTTAGCACTGGACACTACGTTCCATAAATGGTCCCACTGGCAGAACATTCTTTGAAGTCTAAAATAGTGGTCATAATGAAAGACTATAATAAATTGATGAATAATGTCTGTGAAGGAACCTTGGGTTTTGTTTTTTGTTTTTTCTTTTGTTTTGAATCGGAAACCCAGCCAAATCTTCTTACCAGGGGTGGGATCCACTTACCTTCCCCACCGGTTCACATCGCGATGTTTTGCGCGCACACATGCGCGCGTTCCCTCGTGCAATTTTGCTTCTGCACATGCTCAGTAGCTGCAATCAGCCCGAAACACAGCTGAGGAGCTGATCAGCTGTGCTTCGGGTGAAGGAATAAAGGTCAGTATAAACCCAGGGGCGGGCGGGAGGGTCCTTTTTCAAGCAGCAGAACAGGAAAAAATTCACAAAAAAATTACCAAAAAAAAAGAGACGGCGGCGCCCATGGACCGGCACCGACCGAACCGGATCCGTGACGTCACCAGTGGGTCGCTAATGGTTTGGGCGATCCAGTCCAAACTGGGAGGAACCCACCCCTGCTTCTTACCATTGCTCCTGCCACCATATGTGGCTACTGGATAATTTGTAGTAATAATAATACTAATAGCAATAATAATAGGTGCCTTTGTTGCAATCCCAATTTCGTTCTCACCAAAATTTGTTCTCCAATCCTCTCTTGTATTGAAATAAATATAATCTATTTATTATATACTGATATATAAGTTCGAATCCCTAGTGCCACGTAACGGGGTGAGCTCCGTTACTTGTCTCAGCTTCTGCCAACCTAGCAGTTCAAAAGCATGTAAAAAATTCAAGTAGAAAAATAGGGACCACCTTTGGTGGGAAGGTAACAGCATTCCGTGTGCCTTTGGCATTTAGTCATGTCGGCCACATGATCATGGAGACGTCTTTGGACAGCGCTGGCTC
Source organism: Thermophis baileyi (assembly GCA_003457575.1). Lineage (NCBI taxonomy): Eukaryota > Metazoa > Chordata > Lepidosauria > Squamata > Dipsadidae > Thermophis > Thermophis baileyi. The sequence continues at coordinate 876,028 of QLTV01001714.1, forward strand.
TTTGGCTTTAAAACAGAGATTAGCACTGCCCCCTAGAGTCGGGAACGACTAGCATATATGTGAGAGGGGAACCTTTACCTTTTTTTTATATAATATAGCCCATCCTAACTTACTAACATTCCAGTGAGAGAGAAGTTCCCCGAGGATTCGAAAGCTCAGAAGACTAAATCTCTGGTCCCAGTGACCGATCCAGATTGGATCCTGCAGGATTGTATTTGCTTCTCCATTGTATCTATTTTAAATATTGGCACGATCCTCAAATTCATATTGTAATTAATTTCACATCCACTTTGCCAGTTTCCAATCGAGGCAGCAAAGTTGTCAGCTAATCGCTAGCTGATCTGAATGGCCCTCACAATACAGCTGAAGATATGACAAATAGCTGCACGGCCTGATGATGAGATAGGAAAAATGTGGAATGCAAAGAAAGAACCACTTTAGTAATAGGAGGTAGGGCATCGCTTGGCTCATTGCTAAGATAAGACTTGGCCCAGACACACAAATGTGGAGCTTAATTTTACTACATTATGGCAGAACTAATTGAGTGGAATGGCTGGTAATGGTGATAGGCATGTTGGATTTGCCCCAAACGCCATCTGCCAAAATTTCCACTGTGGTTACCATAGACAGAATTTCAAGGCATTTGTTGCAGAACAGTCTGTCCTCCTCAACATTTGCAATACCTTTTGATATATTTCTATGAACAGGGATTAGTTTCATTTCCAAGAAAATTTAATGTATGCCAAAAGTGCATAGAGCAAAGTAGAGAACATTGGATCCGTGATGCTAATTTATGGTGCCGTCATCCTTTCCTTTCCAGCTAGTTGAGTGTATGCTGGTAGACAGAGCCTAGGAGTAAAATATACTTCGAACAGAATTGGTTGCTCCATTTGGAAACCGAGTTTAATAGATGCAATAATATATGAGCACTCCTGTCAGCCACTGCATATCCACCTATCATCCCTTTGAGTTGAAGCCAATTTACAGGTGACACCTAAGGTCAAAACACTCATTCATAAATATATTTTCAAGAAAACCTTTCTTAGTATTCTCCCCCCCCACCCACCATGTACTCTGATAAAACTTTCATTTGTGATTGTTTCCAGCTGGTATACATCTCTGAATGTTTTATAGATTAGATTTGAATGCTAAATTCAGAACACTGGGGTTTTTATTACCAGTTGCCCTTACTTAAGTGATTGATTGGCCATGTAATAAGATGCAGGAGAAAACACTTAGGAAGGGAGATTTTGCAAAGTTGTTGGGCAAGGGTCTACCTTTAGGAACCTTGGTTGCAATCAGTTTAACATTCTATATGACAGGCATTTTTTTTTAAAAAAAAAATGCACTTACCTCAGTGGTGTGTTCACTATTAAGGCTGTGCAAAGACTTCTGTCAGAAGTACTGAGGCACTCCCGGGTTGATATGATTAGCCAGTGACATCACTGTTACCACTGGGGCAACATTGTCATTTCTTGTCCCCGGCAGGAGCTGGAGTGAAGGACAGGAGCTCAACCTCACCCCATGGCTGCATTCAGGTCTCAAACATGGGCTTGCTAACTTCCATCCCAGCATCCTAATCACACAAGCCACCGTGCTCCCTTGTGCAGAGACTTGAGATCAGGGGTGAAATTCAAATTTTTTCCCTACCGGTTCTGTGGGTGTGGCTTGGTGGGCGTGGCTTGGTGGGCATGGCAGGGGAAGGATACTGCAAAATCTCCATTCCCACCCCACTCCAGGGGAAGGTTACTGCAAAATCCCCATTCCCTCCCCACTCCAGGGGAAGGATACTGCCAAATCCCCATTCCTTCCAACTCCTGGGGGAAGGATATTGCAAAATCTCCATTCCCACCCCACTCTGGGGCCAGCCAGAGGTGGTATTTGCCAGTTCTCCGAACTACTCAAAATTTACGCTACTGGTTCTCCAGAACCTGTCAGAACCTGCTGAATTTCACCCCTGCTTGAGATATATTTTGCTTCATCTGTGTTTCAATCAACACATCTGACATTTTTCCCTTTATCACATCTCCCAAAGGGTTTGGAATAAGAATCTCTAATAAAGTAAAAGTATAAATACTAATGATATGATTGTAGTGATTAAAAAAAATGGTAGCACCAGCTATAGAACTTTTTTTTTATTTCTACTTACTACCAATTCTCTTTTGCTTTCATCAACTTGTTTAGGTAGACATATCAAGGAGAATCATATAGCCTTGTTCAAGAACTCTTCCCTTCTGCAGTATATTTAAACAGCTCTTTATGGATTTACAGCAGATAAATTAATTATAATTTGTTGCTCTGGAAACATTGTTCTTTTCTAAGGCAGGGATAGAGAACTCTCTTTATACAAATTTGTCAAATAGGGTATGACTAATAGAGTTCTATGTATATAAAGTTATAGAGAGAGAGAGTTCTATATATATTAAAGTTACAGTATGTCACAGAAGTGAGTACACCCCCTCACATTTTGTAAATATTTAAGTATATCTTTTCATGTGACAACACTGAAGAAATGACACTTGGCTACAATGTAAAGTAGTGAGCATACAGCTTATATAACAGTGTAAATGTGTTGTCCCCTCAAAATAACGCAACACACAGCCATTAATGTCTAAACTGCTGGCAACAAAAGTGAGTACACCTCTAAGTGATAATGTCCAAATATTTTACATTGGAGCCAAGTGTCATTTCTTCAGTGTTGTCACATGAAAATATTTACAAAATGTGAGGGGGTGTATTCACTTCTGTGACATACTGTATATATTTAAGACAAAAGATAATCTCAGAATTTGCTGCTGTAGAATTCCTGAATGAGAGAGAATATGCTCTTACATCTTTATTGACAAAATAGATCTCAATTAAGCAAAAGTTCTGTAGCACTTACAAAGGCTGTTATTAGGATTACTGGCTGTTTGTAGGGATTGGTTAAAAGCAATTGGTTTCTTTGTCCCAAATGATAAGCGGCCTTTAAGTGAAATTCAGCTTGTGGTGACTAAATGGACATCAATGTTGTCCACAAGAAAGGCTGGGTCAAAATTAAGAAGAAGTAGACAAAGTGTTGTGATGTAAGCTTTACCCCCTTTTGAGCATGTGTGCAACAGTGGTGAACATAGACAAGGGATAGAGCTTGCATGTTGACATTCTGTCATCTTGCCAATTTTGACACACATATACAGTACACACACCCCTTAAATGCTGATGATGGACACAGCCATCCATGACATTTTCTTGGCAATGGGATAGAGGTAGATTGCCACTGTTGTCTTTTCAGATGGATGTTTCACAACTTCCCAGTTTACAACTTGGAAATTTCCTAGAGGAATCCTATTCAAATACTAATCAGGCCCAATTTTGTTTAGCTTCAACTCAAAACAAGAAAAGGATTTGCTGCCACCTGCTGAAATAGGAAGCTTGCTTGAAATATTCTACCCAGTCCAAAATTTGTAAAAACTATTACATTTGATTACTTTTTTTTAAAAAAAAAGTGAAACTGAGAGTGAGGCGATGAGATTTTCTTCCTTCATCTTGGTGAGTTTGAATCTTTAATACAATTTCAATTACTGGAAGAGAATGGCTAAATAAAATTTCTATGAGGATATATCTTACAGTCCTCTTGCTTCATTATTCATACAACATTTCATATAAGTCATTTTAGAAAGGTTTTATTTTTTCAAAGCTGGGTTATACATGATTTAAAAGAAGATATGAGGAAAAAGCAAAAACAAAAGTTGCAAGCACGAGGCAGAAATGGTCAGTCCCAGCCCAAGAATGACATAGATCAAGCCGGTTAGGGTTAGGGTTCAATTCTTTATTTTTTTGTATTTTTAAATTATTTGTATTTTTAAATTGTTTCTATTGCTGTCTTTTTTTATTTACTGTGAGCCGCCCAGAGTCCTTCAGGAGTTGGGTGGCATACAAATTTTGCTAAAATAAATAAATAAATAAAATAAAATAAATATTTGCTTACAGCCGATAGACAGAATCTTGCCAGACTAAACCCTTACTACCATCACCCTAATATACCCTGGGAGATTCTAACTTTCTTCCTCTTTCTCTGATCCAGTTCTGGGCTGTTCTGCTTCTTGTTTCACCCTTCTCCATGCAGGTCCCTCCTTTCTGGGAAACCACCACTTCAATATAGTCCATCAAAACATCTCCCCCTCTCTCAGCAGCATGCCTCACAGAAATGAATTATCTTTACCTCTAACAAATGCATGTAGCAATAGCAATAGCACTTAGACTTATATACTGCTTCACAGTGTTTTACGGCCCTCTCTAAGCGGTTTACAGAGTCAGCATATTGCCCCCAACAATTTGGGTCCTCATTTTACTGACCTCAGAAGGATGGAAGGTTGAGTCAACCTTGAGCCTGGTGAGATTTGAACTGCCAAATTGCAGTCAGCAGAAGTAGCCTGCAGTACTGTATTCTAAATACTGTGCCACTGCGGCTCATATGTATACGTATGTATCAGAGGTGGGTTCCTACCGGTTCTAACCAGTTCTTTAGAACCGTTAGTAAACCAGGGATGATGTCACGGAACCGGTTCTTTCGGTGTCTCCGTGGGTGCCGCCATCTTGGATTTTGCTTCTGCGCATGCACAGAAGCGAATTTTTGATTCTGCGCATGCGCAGAAGCTATTTTTTGATTGTTGCGTGTACACAGCGCAATCCTGAGCGAACCGGCAGCAAACGGATCCAGAACCCACCCCTGGTATGTATGTATGTATGTATGTATGTATGTATGTATGTATGTATGTATGTATGTGCATATTTGACACACAATCTAGGTGCTTTGGACATCATCTTCTATCCATTCCAATCCATAGGGCTAATGGTTAGAGATTGTGGGTGCAATACTCACAGATCACTAAAAAAAAAACCACCAGGTTCCCTGTGTCTTCTTTGTCAACGATTCAGCAAATCTTTCCATTGTCAGGCAGAAATTGAGCTGGTCATTTATCACCCAGCTTGACTTAAAATAGAGAACTATAGAAGCTGATTTTTGTTAGTTTCCTATGGAAACAGAAACAGCAAAATCTGACTCAAGGAATCTCCTCTTCATCGTTTCCTTATTTTAGGCTGAAATGGAATGCCAAAGCTTTGAAAATTCCTTCTTTCCTTTCCATAACAAATTGTTAATTAATATTTAAGATGCATTGCATTAGTGACCCTGACAACAGATTATTGTCCACTGCTTAAACTTGGATAGCACCCACCAGAAATACCAAAGTCACCTCTGGTACCTTCCATATCTGAATCTGCCTCGAATGGTCATTTGGATGAGATGAAAAAACTTAAGGTAACATAATCCATGTTGCCCTTTAAAATAATTAAAGCAGAGCCTATTTCAAATGGGATTTATTAGATTGTTACTTGAGCACGTTGGACTTCTAACCTGTCATCAGACTGGATTTGTTTTCAGAGAAGTTCCTCTTAACCTTGGTGGCGCAGTGGTTAGAGTCAGGGGTGGGTTCTAATTTACCTCGTTGCCGGTTCGCTTCCTCCCGCGCCGCGTGGCCGCGCCTCGTGGCCGCGCACATGCAAAGCGTGTGCGTGCATGTGCAGTGCAAAAAATATTTTAAAAAAAAGCCAAAAACAAGATGGCGACGCATGCGCAGTGCCGGAAACTCAGCTTCTACACATGCGCAGAAGAAAAAATAAAAATAAAAATAAAATAATAAAAAAAGAGATGGCGGCGCCCACGGACCGGCAACGACCGAACCGGATCCGTGACATCATCGTGACATCACCAGCAGGTCACTACCGGTTTGGGCGAACCGGTCTGAACCGGGAGGAACCCACCTCTGGTTAGAGTGCAGTACTGCAGGCTACTTCTGCTGACTGCCGGCTGCCTGCAATTTGGCAGTTCAAATCTCACCAGGCTCAAGGTTGACTCAGCCTTCCATCCTTCCAAGGTGGGTAAAATGAGGACCCAGATTTTTGGGGGCAATAGGCTGACTCTATAAACCGCTTAGAGAGGGCTGTCAAGCACTGTGAAGCAGTATATAAGTCTAAGTGCTAGTGCTATTGCTAATACTTTGGGCAGCTTCAGCAGATTTTAACAATTGGCTTTCTCTTCTCTCTTTTCTACATCTCCTTCCTCCCTTGGAAGAAAAAAAAAAGAAATTTCTTCCAAGGAAGAAAAAAAAAAGATTTGTTAATTACAGCCTTTATTTTTTTGGAATTCCTTTCTCTAAATCAGATGCAGGTGAAAATATGCTGCATCTCCCTCAGAAAGGGATTTTGAAATTGCCAAGTCGGAACCCAACATACAGGTGTGTTAGGATGATTTACGCAAAATTACAGCCCCAAAGGTTTCATGTGAAATAGGACTATTAGACAAAGAGCATCTTTAGAAAGGATTGTTGTCTAGTATGTTTGTGAACCCCTGGAGTCAAAAGAGAGCCATAAACCTGATAGCAGTCGTAGGCAAATCTCCTTTATTTCGGTGCACAATGTTGGCTTGCAGCACGGCTATTACACTCCGTAAGATTATATGGACCGAAAAAGGGTTTTCTAAAATTAATTTATGCAAATTGTACCCAAAATGAAATTATTATAAACCTTGCATATAATTGCGTGCAGAATGCAAAAGGTGAGCCGCTGAAGCAAAGTTGGCTCTTGACTGTGAAATTATATTTGGGGTGCATTTTAATTGCATGCACAGCCAAAACGGTCAAGCTAATGGACAGGTTGACCGATCATTTATTAATATATTTATAATGCCATGAATTATATGAACACAATCCATATAATATAATACTATGCATGCACATGTACACACAGACACACATTGATCTATTAGTATGTTACAATAGGTGTGGCCACATGATAGAATAGTCTGAAACAGCTAATTCCAATATCATTCTTATTTTGCTTTATGACAAAGCTTACTTTGGGTTTGATCCCTATAAACTTGCCAAGTTCTCCTGCCAGGTTAATATATTTATAGTCTGCTAACAAACTGATTGACAACCTTGAAGCTGACTTGACCGAAGCCATCTTCAGTGTTGCAACACTGAAGCTGAGGGATAGGGAGGGGGGATTTGAGATAGCTAGGGTTTTGTAGCCAAAACAAAATACTTTCTCTTGGGAACCAAGGACATTCTCACACCTGGTCAGAGGGAGAGGAGGAGTGACGTTACCAGGAGACCGGACAGCGCCTTGATTGGACCATGTGACTGATTGGGGAATGGGAACTTTTACTTTTAATTAGGTGAAAACTACGGGAACCTTCAGAGTCAGTTTTCACCAGAACTGTACCAATATGATATATCCAATAACACTATTCTTTGAGGAATCTACCTGCCTCAGAGTTTTGTTTGCTATGGGTGTATTACTTGGAACCGTGACACTGATCTGGACATAGGTGTACACTTTCAACATGCATGCCAGACCTGTCATCAATTCAACTCCCCAAAGATGAAAAAGCCCAGAATACACCTGAATCAATTAAGAAGGAGTTAAAATCAATCTCAAAAACCATTGGGTTTTGCTCTTAAGATTTAGAAAATAAAATCAAACTGAAATCGATGGATTTTTTTTAGATGGAAAAGACCCAACAAACCGAGCTATGAAAAACGAACATTGCCATGATTGGTTATTTAAGAATGATAGAGTATTGTTAGTCTCACTTTCAGCTAACAACGAAATATAAATGTTTTGTTGAATAGACCATTTACAGCCATATTTTGTCGAATGTGCGGTATTTTTAGTTGGACTTATTTCCCTTTATGGATGAATGTCTACAGTAGTCTTCTCGGTAAATGTCTGAATAGTTTAGTGTGAAACTTGTCTCTTTTACCTGGACTTTGTTAGCAGGGTTATGTCACTTTTCACAATCTCTCTAATAATTGCAGTAATTATGGTTGACATCTATACAAGTCAAACATGCCCTGAACCACTTGTAACATCATTTCAAGTATCCTAGGTGCAAGAGAAAACTTATGTAACACACCTCTTGGGTTACTGAGCTTCGTGACTTTCCCATCTATCGTCTCTCCAACACCAATTCATAAAGGAATTCTTATGCCTTATGCTATTTGGAGGCTCCTGCTTAAACCGCCAAGACATGGGAATAATTCTGATATGGAGCTGAATAACAGGCTTTAATTATGTCATAATTATTTATAGAGTATGTTCTAGAAGTGGGTTCTTACCGGTTCTATCCAGTTCTTTAGAACCGTTCGTAACTTGGCGATGATGTCACGGAGCCAGTTCTGTCAGTGTCTCTGTGGGCGCCGCCATCTTGGATTTTGCTTCTGCGCATGCGGCAGAAGCTAACTTTTGCTTCTGCGCATGTGCAGAAGCTATTTTTTATTGCTGCTGGTGTGCGCGCACGAAGCATGACCCTGAGCAAACTGGCAGCAAAAGGATCCAGAACCCACCCCTGGTATGTTCCCTAGCATGCCAGAGAGATGTTGCATGAGAATGAACCATGCACAACAGCTTATGTTAAGTCTGTTTTAAAAGAGAAAGGATTCATTGTTTAACAACACAATTCCAAAAATGATCTAAGCTTGTTACTTCTTGGCATAACCCATTGCTGCTGTTTTCTTTATTATTACCTTTTTTTAACTACTTCTTCTTGTTTTTGTTTGTTTGCTTGCTTGCTTGCTTGTTTCTGCGAGTTTGGCATGGAAAGCAGGGGGAAATGCATTTGAATGCTTAGTTAGATAGTTACCTAACAGAGTTGGAAAGGACCTTGGAGGTCTTCTAATCCAACCCCCTGCTCAAGTAGGAGACCCCATACCATTTCAGACAAGTGGCTGTCCAGTCTTTTCTTAAAAACCTCCAGTGATGAAGCACCTACAACTTCTGAAAGCAAACCATTCCACTGCTTAATTGTTCTCCCTGTCAGGAAATTTCTCCTTAGTTCTAGGTTGCGTCTCTCCTTGATTAGTTTCCACCCATTGTTTCTTGTTTTGCCTTCTGGTGCTATGGAAAATAAGTTGACTCCCTCTTCTTTGTGGCAGCCCCTCAAATATGCAGAGTGGAAATGTAGGAAATATGAGCTAGAAGCAAGCATTATACATTATATATTTCTTATTTCCTGGTTAATGCATAGAGTGGGGAGATATTTTTTCCCAGGGACCCTCTCTTTCATTAATCAATTTCCCATGTTGTTGCATTTCTTTTCCATTTCCTTTGATGTCATCCTTTTGAGAGCAGAACTGCCCCTTTGATGTCTACATGGGAAAAGTTTTGTTGGCACCTGCCAAGGGGGCTAGTTCACCATTAGAAGTTGCCTTTAGTCCCTCTTCCTTGAAGGGAAAGTCAAGGGGCAAAAGGTTTACTGTTCCAAGAAGCAATTCGTTGAGTAGAGCAAACTTGAGGGCCTTCAAACCTCAAGCATGAAATAGCTGCCAACGACAGAACAAGTGATTGCTGATCAAACATTAGTGAAATACCTTGAAGCATATTTTATCCCATTCTCTGCCCCTTTATGTGCAGTCATGGTCAGCATAAATGTGGGAGCTGGTTCTTTCTTGTTATTGTTGTTTTATTTGCTTTGTGGGTGTTTTAGTTTTTGTTTTGTTTTTTTGCAACATCACGTCTTTTCTTCTTCCTCTTTGGAGGGCTTCAGTTTCCTTCAAAAGCGCTTGAAGTGATGTCTGCTCATTTTACAACTGACTAATTCCTTCCACATCAGCTTCTGGAGCTGAAAATGCGTGCTTTTGAAAATGCACGGTGCTTGTGTGTGTGTGTGGGGGGGGGGGGGGATTGGCGAAAGCTTCTTTTCCAAATAAGTCACTGTAATTGATAGATGGGCCTGCAGTTCAGGAGTATTTCAGATCAGTAATTATTTCTGAAATTATTTGCCTTACACCTCTCTGAATACATCTAATATTTTCTACAAGCCAGTAGTATATGGCTATGTTATTAAAATTATGTTTCAAAGATAAATACAGAGGTACAGGTAAAGGTATAGATCTAGGCATTGAGGTAGAGAAGAGATAGAGCTAAACACATGATTTATCAATCAGAGTAATGTATGAGGGCCAATATTTTTATACAATCTCCTGAGCATTTATTTGTTTGTTTGTTTATATTTCAAATTCCTGAAACTAGGTATACAAAGACAGGAATAAAAAGGGGAAAGTACATCCATATGGACTTTCTACGTTTAAAGTATAGATGAGATGTTTGCAGATTATATTGTGCAGGTGGAATAACCCCAGCCCAGCTAATTTATGCAATGTTTACATGCTATAGGAGATTATGATTGGTTGAAACATCAGCAGATATTAAGGCTGCCCCTATCAAGTCCTTCCCAGGGACCCTGGGGTAGTGCTGCTTCATGATATTAAAAACATGATTGCAGGATGAAAATTCTCTCAAATAAAAACTGCCTTTTGCAATTGACTGATGCTGATTTTGTCAATGCTGAACATATTATTATTATTATTATTATTATTATTATTATTATTATTA
>QLTV01001714.1:890667-910773 GCA_003457575.1 Thermophis baileyi
TAGTTGTGGTACGACTAGGTAATATTGGGCATGAGCCATTGCTGTTTACAAAGACTGAGCGGAAGAAGGTGTTAAAAAGGTTGGCTTTAATGGTTTCATCGTTATAGTCTTTACCATTAGGTCCTTTAAGGGGTGGGATGGATCTCGAGTCTTTGAGTTGGTTGTTTACAAAGTTATAGAAGGCGCGGGTGGATTTCGTGCGTAGAAGGTTTTCTTCTTGATTAATGTGATAATTGGTGCATTCAGTCTTTATTTGGTGGCATAGATTTTTGTAGCGGCTTTTAAAGTTAGCAACGTAGCCAGTTTTGTTTTTTCGCCAAAGAGATCTTTTTTTGGATTGAAGCTTCCTTATTTTTATGGGTAATTTGTTTGTCTTGGTTTTGGTGGTTATTAGTGGTACGTATAGTTTGATGACTCTTTTGATTTCGAGCAAAAAGATATTGTAGCAGTCTTCTTTCTCCCCTCTGATGTGTAAGAATAAGACAAATGTGAGAGACTTCAAAGCTGTCCAGTTCTAATGTTCAGGCAATCTGCACTTATCCTCAGCTTTTAAAAATACATTTAAATACATCTTTGAGTTCTTGAGCTTCTTTTCAAACCTTACAACTACCAAGTTCATTTGGATGTACCATGTATATCTATTATTTTATTTATTTGATAATTACATCATGGCTTTACTGCATAATATCTTTTCTCTAAATCAACCAACTAAGAACCATTTTAAAAAAACATTCCATATAATGAATACAGATTTAATACAGTTCTAAAATCTAGTAACAGAAACCATCTGGAAGCTAAATGAGAAGCACAGAAAATAAGATTCATTGTGACATGCCTAAAGCTAAAAACTCTTTTAATTCCAGGTGATAACATGGAGATATTCATAATGTCTTGACAACCTTATGGATTTATTTTTCATTGCTTTCTTCATCCCAGTCTAGTCTTGGTGGTCTCCCCTGCGGATGTTTAATTCTTCCCAAACCATATATTAATCTAGCCCACCTACATATACTATTGTCTATTTTGCAGTCAGCATTACAAGTTGGAAGTACAATAAATACTAAATACATATAATTCATTTCTCCTAGAAATCTTTGTCCAAAGGCTCTGAATTTTGGCTTTTCCAGTTGGGAACAAAAGCTCTCAGTTTCATAATGTTTGGAGCAGCCTATTTTTAGCAATTATAACTCAATTGTGTATCACTTTGTTGCTCCGAGTTTTCCAGACAGCCTGATAGATAATGCTGGCCTTATCTCATGCAGTAAATGACAAGATGTCTGTCTGAACAGTGTAATAGAAACCTGGAGCACTTTATTATTCCCCTTTCATAATTCATTGTGGTTATTTATTTACTTCGGTAAATCCAATTTAGCCCCTTTCCAGCACATCCTGAATGGTGAGTTACATCACTATTTGGTGGGTAAAAATCTTTTGCTTTCCCTGGGAGACTGCCACATTGGATTGTGATAAATTAGCGAGCATTAGGCCTTCTTTCTCTCATGGTTTTAAATCATATACTTTTGTAATAAGAGCATCAGATGTAATTTTAAAATAATGATCTTCCCTGCAGTACAGTCAGTGTTTCATCTTTCTACCTTCAGAGGCCCATCTCCGCAATGAATGGTCTGCCAATGAATCCCTGGGATTTGGGAAGAAGGCTTAGCGGTGATGTATAAGGGCTGTATTCTGTTGAGTTTGGTCCCAATCTTTCTTAAGGTAAAGGTTCCCCTCGCACATGTGTGCTAGTCATTCCCGACTCTAGGGGGCGGTTCTCATCTCCGTTTCAAAGCCGAAGAGCCAGCGCTGTCCGAAGACATCTCTGTGATCATGTGGCCGGCATGACTAAACGCCGAAGGCGCACAGAACGCTGTTACCTTCCCACCAAAGGTGGTCCCTATTTTTCTACTTGCATTTTTTACGTGCTTTCAAACTGCTAGGTTGGCAGAAACTGGGACAAATAACGGGAGCTCACTCCATTACTCGGTACTAGGGATTTGAACCGCCGAACTGCCGACCTTTCGATCGACAAGTTCAGCGTCTTAGCCACTGAGCCACCGAGTCCCTCTTACCGGGAGCTTTCTTACCAGGAGCTAAAACTGGAGCTTCCCAATCAACCCTTCCAATTTTATCTTCTCCTGTTCCCAAATATAGTTGAGGAGAGAAAGGTTGTGATAATGTCAGCCTTCTTCTAGAGTCTCACCTTCCTTGATGTAAACAGGTGCTAAGAAAAATTTCCCTTAAAATAGACACCTACTTCTCTGGAGGCTATCAAAAGCAACTGTTAAGCTGATGCAAAAATGAAAGAGGGGAAAAAAATCTCTGTCTAAGCACTAGAGATATTTATTTATTTCTGATGCTAGTAGAACTTACTCAGAACACTGGCAGGAGTTTAGATTTACCTCAGAAGGAACTAAGGAATTAATGTTGTAGTTTATAATTTCATTGTGAAGATTATTTAGAGGTGGACGAACCATCTTCAGGGAAAGCTGCCTGAACTTGTGAGGAAAATTTCAGACGTTTCAGTGAAACTCCTGAGCAAATCATTATTCTACACTAAAAAAAAAGAAAAAAATATTCCTACCTGGTCTTTCTTACCTTATATCCTTACAAATAAGCCAAATGGCGCATTTATGGAGCATTGATCCTTGTGAAACGGTTAACATTTTCCATGCTCGTAAGACCTATTAGCTTAGAAAAGCGTTGTTTCCGAGCATATGAGGTGGAAAACACCATTACAAAATAGGCAATCCAAAGTGTATTGCAAAAGAAAAGAAAAAAGAAACTAGATTTTTTTTATTAAAAAAAAGTGTGCTTTGATTTTTAAATTCCTAAATGATGCACCTGTTTTATTTGTTTACCCAGATGCGGATTAGTTTTCTTGTTGCTTATGATTATGTCATTTTAGTCTGTAGCTTTCCTCTGACAAATTAATTCTTATTTTTCTTTATCGAAGTGTGTAAATATTTTGTAGGGGAGGAGTCAGCCAACCACATTTTTAACACCGTTATCAGATTCATCCAATTCAACATAGATATATATCTCTCTCTGTGTCTCTGTCTCTGTCTCTGTCTCTGTCTCTGTCTCTGTCTCTGTCTCTCTCCCTCTCTCCCTCTCTCCCGCTCTCCCCTCCCCCTCCCCCTCCTCCCTCTCACCCTCTCTCTCTCTCTCTCTCTCCCCCTCTCTCACACACACACACCCACACACACACACACACCTCTCTCTCTCGCTCTCTCTCTCTCCCCCTCCCTCTCTCCCTCCCTCCCCCTCCCTCCCGCTCTCTCTCCATCTCCCTGTCCCTCTCGCTCTTTCTCTCTCTTTTTTTCTCTTTCTCTCTCTCTCTTTTCCTCTCCTCTGTCTCTTAATAAGAGTAACCAGGACATAATTGTAATTGAGAAAAAAACATTTTTGTGCTTTTTTAAAAAATAAAGATATATACACAAACATACATACCCCAAAACCTCCCACAATGCCTGTCTCTCTGTGACTTTTTTCAGTTTTCAAGATCTGTGACTGCCCGAATTAGATACTTAGAAGATTTTTGCTATGTAGTAGCTTATGTCATAAATTTATTTCCCATGTCACTTTTCAGTGGTGGATATTGAAGTCCAACACATCTTGGGCAAGCAATTCCAAAGAAATATAACAAAAGAGCATCTGGTTGGTATAAATCATCATCGTTATCAATAGGCAGTGTCAACTATATCTGTCTTTTATTATTAACTCATTTTTCTCATTTGTGTTCTTTTATTAAACATACAAAAGTGCTTAATGAAGACACATATTGCTAATTTATTTTGTTAAAGATTTATCTAAAAAAAAACCCGTTACTCTTTGTTTCTGGTAGGAACAAGATGACCCAGAAGGAAAGCTTGGAGCACATTTTGTTCTTTATCCAAAGTTAACTTCTCTGTTAATAATTTGTCTCTTTGACGCCTTTCCTCCCAACCATGTAAAATTCTTCAGTGGGAAAATATTTTCCTTTTCATAGTGCCTCCGATGACTAATACTGAACCAGGTGATAAATGCATACAAAAGGGTGGCAATTACAATTCCATTAATCACTTAATAATTGGGGTCTGTCTCTCAGTTACAACTCCAGGCTGTTGCGTCCAAAGGAATTAGGAGAAAATTCCTATTCATCACCAAGGTCCCTGGCCCTCATAAAGGCCTGTTGCTAACAATAGATCTAATCATTTTGAGATGTGCTACAATTAAGAGGCTGTGCGATAGAGAAGTCTCAGCCCACATCCCATAAGACCCACAGAAGGAACCTCTTTCTTTACACCACTGATTTAACGCTAAATGTCATCCATTAAATCTCTGTCTCTCTAGAGGCTTGTAAATGTTTGAAACCTTTAATAAACCCAACTCAATGTGCTGCATGAAATTTGCCCTCTATAACACGAAAGAATCATATTTCGTTTAAACTGCCTTCTATATGATGAGCCGTGGGGGCGCAGTGGTTAGAATGGAGTATTGCAGACTAATTCTGCTGACTGCCAGCAATTCGATCCTGACCGGCTCAAGGTTGACTCAAGTTGGTAAAATGAGGACCCAAATTGTTGGGGGCAATATGCTGACTCTGTAAACAGGTTAGAGAGGGTTGTAAAGCATTGTGAAGCGGTATATAAGTCTAAGTGCTATTGCTAAATTTTTTAAAAAAATCCTTCTGTAAACACATTTAGATTAATTCAGGTTAATTCTTAATAGGGTATGCCATGGTAAAATTCTAATACATGGCTCATCATATAGAAGTCAGCATATTGCCCCCAACAATCTGGGCCCTCATTTTACCGACCTCAGAAGGATGGAAGGCTGAGTCAACCTTGAGCTGGTCAGGATCGAACTCCGGGCAGTGGGCAGAGTTAACCATCACATTATGCTAGTAATATTTCAACCATGTCTTCTCTTTAGAATAGCCTGCTACCTGGTCATGTTGCTTGGACTCCTGATTATTGATGTTTTGTTAATGGTGGGCCATGTTCTCTTTCATTCTGGTCCAATTGAGATGTCCATCTCCAAGGACAACATTCTGAAAAGATCTCCTACACTGAAACCATCTGTCCTGATTCCATTTCAGACAACTCATTGGCCGTTGTATAATGTTCCATTCTTAGTACTCAGAATGTGCTTTGTCAATATAAGTCAAGCCCTGTAGCAGATATCCTGTTCATCTCCAATAAGAGAGAACATGACTTTTATGATCAGATTGATTCATGTTCTGGGGGGGGGGGAGTCCTTTAACATTTGTGTGCAATATCCATCTCAAAATGTTGCATTCTATGCTGTTTTTCTGAAGAAAGGAGGACATACGGTACATCATGGTCCATAACACACATGTTTCTCTTAACTGAGCACATGTTTCTGCTGTCCTTAGTGTCTGTAATTATGTTTTCCCCCCCTTCTATTCGATTCTCAGAGACCCCCTGGAAAAGTCCCTGCATTTTTCTTGGCAAGGTTTTTCAGAATTGGTTTGCCATTGTCTCCTTCTTAGGGCCTAAAGAAAGTGGCTGGTCCAAAATCACCCAGCTGCTTTTTGCCCAAGGCAGGACTAGTGCTCACAATCTCCCATTTTCTAGCCTGTTGTATTTGTCTTCCTCTCCCTCATAAATTAAAGCAGATATCTTACATTTTCTTTCTCTGGATGTTCACAATAATGTTGATATTATAACTCATCTTCCACTGAGTTTATTTTGCATTATCTCTGGGTGTCATTCTTGGCTTCAGATGAGTTGGATAAGAACTCAAAGATTTCAATACAAGTTATTTGTGTGTCAAGACTTGGGCATGTCAGTAACTGTAAATTTGATTTTATTGCTTAACCTGCGCCAGAAATATACTTGCTGGTCTGTGCAATTTCTTGCTGATGGTTTCTCAGTTGTTGTTTAAACAATTATATCTATAATTTCTATGGGGAAAAAGAGGAAACCTGGCAGTGTTTATTTTATTTTTTTAAATTTTAGCTTTAACTGTATGTGTTCCTTACTGATTTCAGAAAATTGTTGCTAATACCCTTATAAATGCCTTTTAAGTTATCATCCTTCCCCCCCTCCCACTGCAAAAATTGTTTATTGACACAAAAGATATATTTTTCTTTTTTCTTTTTTAAAAAAATAGCAAATTACCCAAAGTCGTGTTGAAATAAAATTTTCTGCAACCACGAAGTGTTACCTTAGAATACAACCAGCCAAGTGGTAAAGATGCGACTTTTATAAGAAAAACATGAGATTCTGAGGAGAAACCTTGGCCAAAACACAGGGGTGGGCTGCTGGGGGTTGGCAGGGGTTCGGGATAACCTCTAGCTAAGATTCTGTGCAGTTCGGAAAACCCCCAAATCCCACTCCTGGCTGGCCCCACCCACCCCACCCTACCCCTCCCAGGAGTCCCCATGTGGCCCGTTTTGGATGCAGGTAAGTGCAGGGCATGCACAGAGGCTCAGGTAGGGTGAAAAATGGGCCTACTGGAAGTTCGGGAACCATGGGCCCGTTTCCGGTCTTCAGAGGGCCTCCGGAGCCTAGGGAGGCCATTTTCACCCTCCCGGAGGCTTGAAGAAAGCCTCCAGAGCCTGGGGAGGGCAAAAATGTCCCCCTCCCACCACGGTGCAGGAGGCTAACTAGGCCATGCCCACCATGGCCACGCCCACCCAGCAACCGGGCAGAGAACCCCTTGCTAAAAATTTTGAAGCCCACCCCTGGCCAAACATTATGGTGATGCAAATAGAGAAGACTCCATTGTAAGAATGCAATTTTCTCAAAGACTTTAGAGAACAAAGAAAGCAAAGACACAGGTTCAATTTTGGCATCTGCTTCAAGGCCAGGATTAGAACATAGAACAATAGAGTTGGAAGGCACCTTGGAGGTCTTTTAGTCCAACCCCCTGCTCAAGCAGGAGACCTTATACCATTTCAGATAAATGGTTGTCCAATCTCTCCTTGAAAACCTCCAGTGTTGGAGCAGAGGCAAGTCGTTCCTCTGATTAATTGTTCTTATTATAAAGAAATTTCTCCTTACTTCTGGCTTGCTTCTCTCCTCGGTTAGTTTCCATCCATTGTTTCTTGTCTTGCCTTCTGGTGCTTTGGAAAATGGCAAACATTGGAGAATGTTGTGAGAAAGAAAAGATAGACTCTCAAAAGAGAGTGATAAGGGAGTGGACAAAGAAACAAATTAAGTCTGTATATCTTTAGATTATCCCTGTGTTTTTTCTTGTAGAAATCTTTCCAGGAAATAGAATAGAATAGAATAACAGATTTGGAAGGGACCTTGGAGGTCTTCTAGTCCAACCCCCTGCTCAAGCAGGAAACCTTATACCATTTCAGACAAATGGTTGTCCAACCTCTTCTTAAAAACCAGTGTTGGAGCACCCACAATTTCTGGAGGCAAGTCATTTCACTGATTAATTGTTCTCACTGTCAGGAAATTTCTCCTTCGTTCTAAGTTGCTTCTCTCCTTGATTAGTTTCCACCCACTGCTTCTTGTTCTACCCTCAGGTGCTTTGGAGAATAGTTTGACTCCCTCTTCTTTGTGGCATCCCCTGAGATATTGGAACACTGCTATCATGTCTCCCCTAGTCCTTCTTTTCATTGAACTAGACATACCCAGTTCCTGCAACCGTTCTTCATATGTTTTAGCCTCCAGTCCCCTAATCATCTTTGTTGCTCTTCTCTGCACTCTTTCTAGAGTCTCAACATCCTTTTTACATCGTGGCGACCAAAATGTAAAGGCCAATAATTAAGACTAGCAGAATTCCTCAGGAGGATCTGGAAAAATGTCTGTGTAGAGAAGAAGGATCTTATGGCTGTAGCTGGTGAAAGAAATATGTGGCATTAGGGACTCAAAGCTATTAAGAGAGATTAAGAAGTTGTGACAGTGCAAGATTGAAATGTAGATCCTGGATGTAAACATATGAATGTAGCTGCATTTAGCCATAAAAATCATCACCCTCATCAACCTCATCATCTTCTCCCCCCCTCTCTCTGACCCCCCCCCCCCGCCTTCCCAGAGGCTTAAAACATTGGTCCAAATTGATATATGTATACTTCCAATGAAGTTTATACTGATTATCTTAATGGGCTGTTTTGACATCATGCTTAATTGCCATGCATTAACGGGACGGAAATGGGCTGGTTTATCTTTCCACATCTCATTTTTACACTGCAGTAATTGAGAGAGATTTCAGCTAGTTCCCTAAAGTAATATTCCCAGAGTTCACTGAAAAAGAATTATGAACGTTTATTTGGTTTAAATATAGTCTTATTGTGAATATTTTTTTTAAGGGGGCTTAAACGTGTATCTTATAACCTTCACTTGAGAAAGAGGATAAGCTTCAAGTCCATGAATTGAATCAGAGTTTTTGCATGAAGTAGTAGATGCTATATTGGTATTAATTAAGGCAAAGCCACTATTCTATTAGAAAATTAACTTCTTGGCAGTCAGTGAAAGAAGCCATCATATTTTAGGCTTTCTCAAGTTGTTACCTGGAGTTACTATAGGATTGAAAGCAGCTTATGAATTGACTAAATAGTGTAAATAAAAATGCTAGAATAGAGTTTTGTTTGTGTCCTTTGTCATCTTCGTTGCATTAAAAATCTCAGCATTACTTTACTAAGGATGCTTGACAAATCCCAATATTCCATTGAATTATACATATAGAGCACTATGGCTATCTTCTATACTAGCAATAGCAATAGTACTTAGACTTATATACCGCTTCATAGTGCTTTACAGCCCTCTCTAAGCGGTTCACAGAGTCAGCATATTGCCCCCAACAATCTGGGTCCTCATTTTACCCACCTCAGAAGGATGGAAGGCTGAGTCAACCTTGAGCCGGTGAGATTTGAACCGCCGAACTGCAGCTAGCAGTCAGCTGAAGTAGCCTGCAGTACTGCTCTCTAACTACTGCGCCACCTCGGCTCTCTTATACTGCATATAATAGCATTTTAAAAAAAAATGAAGAAAATGTTGCTTTCCAACTTGCTAGATCCAGGTACTGACTTCTTATCCTAATATCTCTGGCATGCAACTTGAACTTTTCAAATCATTGGTATGTGTAGGAATGCATGTATGCATGGTTTCACTAAATTCCAATTGGCTTTATACCTGTTCTGTTTCTTCATGCATGACCAATAGATAGACAGATAGATAGAAGGACAGAACAAATAAAAATGAATCAAAAGGTGATAAAAACAGCAAGTGTCGTATCTTTGGTACCTTCCATAACAACTCTGCAAACCTCACTTTCAGGAATTTGAAATAAATTGTGACTTCCACTGGCTAATAAAAAATGAAAAAGGAAATCTAGCTAGATGATGATAGATAGATAGATAGATAGATAGATAGATAGATAGATAGATAGATAGATAGATAGATAGATAGATAGGTAGATAGGTAGATTATTAGATAGGTAGATAGGTAGATAGGTAGATAGGTAGATAGGTAGATAAGTTGAGATATAGATATAGATATAGATATAGATATAGATATAGATATGTAGATATAGATATACAGTAGATATAGATGATGTAGATATAATTAAAAACACTGTTAAATTAATGCAGGGAAGGGTATGCAAAGCCTGTTTTGCTTATTTGATTTCTTTTAGTATGGAGTATGAAAGCCCGAATGCAGCCAGAAAGAAAGTTGCGTGTAGAATAATTGGATTCCCTTTTGATTTCAGCACCTCTTCAATGTGCCTCCATGAATCACCTGGGTATCTCACTTCAACCTGGCAGATCAGAGCAGATCACATCAGCATCTCTGTGGCTTTTCAGTTCCATGAAATAGCAATAGGACTTAGACTTATATACCGCTTTACAGTGCTTTCCAGCCCTCTCTAAGCGGTTCACAGAGTCAGCCTATTGCCCCCAACAATCTGGGTCCTCATTTTACCCACCTCGGAAGGATGGAAGGCTGAGTCAACCTTGAGCCTGGTGAGATTTGAACCGCCGAACTGCAGTCAGCCAGCAGTCAGCAGAAGTAGCCTGCAGTAGCCACAGTGGCACATTCTAACCACTGCACCACCGTGGCTTATCCAAGGAGCTGAAGGAGGCCGACTGACTCGGCCTTCATTTTTTTGCCAAGCTGATACAGTGGTCTGTCCCTCTGCAAGGCAAAATATCTCACCGGTCTTGATTACAGCATAGACAGTCTTCAGTTATATATCGAAGCCGTTGCAGTCAAGAAACATGTTAAGTTCAGTTTCCTCCAAAGTTTTCTTAACACAATGGACCATATGGATCAGAAGCACTTCGAACCATAGAGTTTTCTTTTCCTTTTTTAGGTTGCCCCTTTTATTCTGATTTGAGACTAGGTTGACCTCTTCGCTTACTGTTAAAAATTGTCTTTTGGGTTGTAACGAACACTTTTATGTAACTTTTGTTACTGCTGCGAGAGATGCTAAAAGTCACCTGTTCCATAGCAGAATTTTGTTACTTAGCCAAATGGTTTTCTTCAGGTTAGTTAGAGGGTCAGCAGCGTGGAACAGAATGGCCATCTGCAATGGTGACCTTCCTTACTTATAAAAAAATGTTGACTATTTTAATATGTATCCAATTTTATTATATTAGATTTCTGGTCAAGACCATAATAATGTTGAACCAATCCAAAGAGAATAAGAATATTGTGTTTTTCTACAATAGTATGCTCATAGAAAAATGGGGAAAGTAGCTTACAAATAATGATCAGATTAGATCCTTTTGACATGTTGGCCAGATATTATCTGTCCTTCCTAGTAGAACATCTTCAGGCTCTTAGATTTTTGAACTATTTTCTATCAATTCTACTTAGAGCATGAGGAGAAAACCTAAAAACCTGGATGTACCTACCTAATAAAGCATAGACTCAAGAGTTTGCTATAGTCCTTCTCCTAAATCTATATTAGAAAATGCATTTGGGTTGAGAACCTATATCATAGCTTAAACATTCAGTGTCTTCAAGATGTCTTCAGTTACCTTTCCTCAAAAGTCAAGATTGGACATTCTTAGTTATAGAGGATACCATGTCCCCAGTATTCAAGAGGTACTAATCCACATTTTTGAGAAGGGACATTCTTATGTACTTGTGTCTACAAGAACCTCAACATTTCTAATCATTTTTTTTTTTTCTTTGGGTGACATAGACTTAATGATATTAGAACAGAACTTTTAGATCCCAGTTTGGCAATTGTGCTAGCTATATTCTTTTTTTTCCTGTGGGAGCCCCAGTTTGTCAGTATATGTTCTCTTTTAATAGAAATATTGGAGACTACATCCCTAGAGATGCTTGGAAAGCTGGCCATTAAATGGAAAATATAATCAACTTGAACCTACTCTATGTCTAACCAGGCCTGGAAAGTATATCATACGAGTGTTATAAATAAAACATAAATGTTAAGGGTAATGGAGGAGGGTTGCCTTAACTTTGCTTTTCTGTCGTCATAAAATTTAGCCAGAAAATTTTAGCTTTAGACAAAACGAAAGCCAGCGATGAGCTCTTTTGGGGTATCTTCAGTGAAATGCCAACTTTAAAATCTATTTAAGTGGGTAAAACCAAACAAAAACAGGTTATGTGCAGTTATTTAAAGGAAAATACTTTGTTGTGAGCTCTTTTTCTTTTCTCTCTCTCTCTCTCTCTCTCTCTCTCTCTCTCTCTCTCTCTCTCTCTCTCTCTCTCTCTCTCTCTCTCTCTTGAGTGTGTTTAAATGTGAGCACTTTGGCCTTTTCCTCGGATGTGAGTTTTGGTGTTTATTAAATATGTCTGAGAGGAAGAAAACACAACACAGAGTACGAAGCCCAATCCATTACCTCTTGCTATAATTGGTGATTATGGATCAAGTTTGCTGATGATAGAATTTGATGGTTTGTGATGGATTCACTTGTTTTTTTTTTCAATGTCTGCAGAGGACAACGACACTGTCTCTGTGATTTGTGCTTGACGTATACAGCGTGGGGAAGGCTTGATGGTTATGCAGGCAACACTAAAATCAAATAGAATCTCTTGCAATAAAAAATTAGCTCTGGGCAAATACTAAAAATGAAAAATCAGAAAGGCCTGGGAACCGATTTTCATCTCAACCAAAGGTTGGGGAGAAATAAATTAACCTTTTAATGAAAAGTGGTCTACATTTTGTTAGCTGAATCTATATGCAAATGCAATTATCCTCAGATAAGGGGGCTTTTTTTGGGGAAAGGTGGGATTTGTCAATGTAGTTTCCCAACCCAGCAAATGTTTACAGAAATGCATGTTTATCGGAGAAGTGATTATATCGGCGTACATATTTGGGACCATAACATGACTAGGATCTTAGCTTGCATATATTTGGTGACCGTCTTTGGATAGACAGTATGGTTTTTAAAAGGCCAGATCAGGGGTGGGTTCTAACTTACCTCGCCGCCGGTTCACTTCCTCCCGCGCCGCATGGCTGTGTGCGCATTGTGTGCCGCGTGGCCGTGCAGCGTGGCCGCGCCATGTGGCTGCGCCATGTGGCTGTGCCGCATTGTTGTGCCGTGCAGGCACGCTTCACGCACGCACATGCACAGTGCCGAAAACTCGGCTTCTGCGCATGCGCAGAAGCAAAAACCAGCAAACAATTCCCCCCAAAAATATATTTTTTCAAAAAAAAATAATCCCCCCAAAAAAAAGATGGCGGCGTCCACGGACCGGCACTGACAGAACCGGCTCTGTGACGTCACCACCAGTTTACAACCGGTTCTATAGAACCGGTGCGAACTGGGAGGAACCCACCTCTGGGCCACATATACTGTATGGATTTAAAAGGCCAGTATGGACAGTATGGATTTAAAAGGCCAGTTATACAGAAATAGGATGAAATTGAAATAACAGGGCTGCATTTCTCTATTACTCTCTATAACTATATTTGTCACCATTATCATTAACCATAGAATCACAGGGCCTTGAAGGGACATTGAAGGTCTTCTAGTCCAACCCGCTTCCCCAGGGCAGGAGACCTTATTCCATCTCAGACAAATGGCTGTCTCATACTCTCTTTGTGGGGGGGGACTTTGCCCAAGGTATGTGTGATAATTACAATATGAAGATACTTGTTAATAATTATAATATCTTGATAGCATCTTTGTTGTGCTAGTTGATTACAGTACTGCAGATCCAAAGTTGCAGATTGAGATACCGCATAACTTGTTTTGTCAAACCAAACCGTACATGAATCAGTTCAAGTAAACTCCACTCAGTGCATTAACTGACTAGTGTTTCAGGGATAAAAATGATCTGTCCATGGCATTAGGGAGAAATGCAGTCCTTATGAATTTGAATTTACCTTCATAGTCCAGTGTGCTTTGGGGATACTTATGCAAATTGCTTTTGCATTTTTCTACATGTGTTGACTTTTGTTATGTACCTTTATAGAACCTTCATAGTCCAGGGTGCCCTGGGAAAACTGATGTAACCAACATCTAAGACCCGTGGTGGTGCAGTGGTTAGAATGTAGTATTGCAGGCTAATTCTGTTGACTGCCAAGAGTTCGATCCTGACCGGCTCAAGATTGACTCAGCCTTCCATCCTTCCAAGGTCGGTAAAATGAGGATCCAGATTGTTGGGGGCAATATGCTTACTTTGTAAACCACTTAGAGAAGGCTGTAAAGTACTGTGAAGCAGTATATAAATCTAAGTGCTGTTGCTATATATGTATTGACCTTTATTGGATCAATTTAATACATATATTATGACAATTCGGATATCATGAAAAATAAGGACAGGTTTGGAATTGCTGCAGTTTTTTGTCAGGAAAGATTCTACAAAAAGCAGGTATTGGTGAATTAGGAATAAGATGAGTTGTTTCAGAGAGCATCAAGGTTTTTGAGTGGCAATAAACAAGATTTGATTATGGTATCTCATGGAAAGGGTTTTGAAAGACCATAAAACTCTATGCTTCGTTTTATGAAGAGATGCATGTGTGTATGTGTGTGATTGTCTAGGAGTTTACGTTCTGCTGCACTTCAAAAAAAAAAAAAACAGAATAGTTCTCTGAATTCTGTGCTTCCTCGTGGATGAAGCAAGTCAGATGTTTCATCCTTTTGAAAGCTTACTGCAAGTGCTCTGAGGAACTGTAATGTAAGCTGAGCAGATATGTGCAATCCCAGAAGACAATTCTGGCAGAATGATGCAGTGGGTTTGGCTTCTGTTCAGCACCATCCACCCTGTTGAAATATCTTCTCTTCAGGTATTGCAGAGAAGTCCTCCTAGTGGCCACAGCAAGACTTCAGTAGAAGTAGTGTCTTTACGGTTTGAACAGTAGGTCTACTTTATTTTGATTATTTATTAAATTTATATCCGCCCGTCTCACTGCCAAGCTCATCACTAGTTCAGAGTGACCTTCGGAACAGATCACGCAATTCTGGTAGACAGATAGATGGATGAAAGACAAAGAGAGAGAGATTTGTATCTGTGGTTCCTTCATCTAAAATTCATCTGTGACAGAGGTGGGTTTCAACAGGTTCTGACCAGTTCTGGAGAACCGGTAGCGGAAATTTTGAGTAGTTCGGAGAACCGGTAAATACCACCTCTGACTGGCCCCACCCCCATCTATTCTCAGCTGATCGGGAGGAAATGGGGATTTTGCAGTAACCTTCCCCTGGAGTGGGGTGGGAATGGAGATTTTACAGTATCCTTCCCCTGCCATGCCCACCAAGCCAAGCCATGCCTACAAAGCCACACCACACCCACCAAGCCACGCCCACCAAGCCACACCCACAGAACCGGTAGTAAAAAAAATTGAATCCCACCACTGATCTGTGATATTGAAGTGAGCTCTTTCAGACCCCTGAATCAGGGGTGGGCTGCTGGGGGTTTGCAGGGGTTCAGGAGAACCTCTAGCTAAGATTCTGTGCAGTTCGGAGAACCCCCAAATCCCACTCCTGGCTGGCCCCACCCACCCCACCCAGTCCCCACGTAGCCCATTTTGGATGCAGGTAAGTGCAGGGTGCGCGTGGAAGCTTGGGGAGGGCAAAAAATGGGCCTACCAGAAGTTCGGGAAGGCCGGAAACGGGCCTGTTTCCGGCCTCCAGAGGGCCTCTGGAGCCTGGGGAGGCCGTTTTCACCCTCCTGGAGGCTCAAGAAAAGTCTTCGGAGCCCGGGGAGCAGCGGTGGGTTGCTCCCAGTTCAGCCCGGTTCTTAGAACCGGTAGCGGCGGTGGTGGGAGGCTCCGCCCACCCACCCAGGATGCTTCGCCCACCCGCCCAGGACGCTTCTGTGCAGAAGCATTGTGCGCACGCGCGGGAACTGGTAGTAAAGGGTTTTAGAACCCACTACTGCCAGGAGGGCAAAAACGCCCCTCCAACGCCATGGTGCAGGAGGCCAACTAGGCCATGCCCACCATGGCCACGCCCACTCAGCAACTTGGCAGAGAACCCCTTGCTAAAATTTTTGAAGGCCATCCCTGCCCTGAATATAATTTTCCAACTCAGATTTATTTATTTGTTAAGTTTGTTTCCTGTGTCAAAAAGGAGAGAGAGACAGAGAGACAGAGAGAGAGAGAGAGAGAGAGAGAGAGAGAGAGAGAGAGAGAGAGAGAGAGAGAGAGAGAACACGATAATGCTGACAATATCATTTTGGAACCTTCTATAATACTTATGTTATTATCCATTTCATCAATAAAAATAGACCATTTTAGGGTCTGTTTACCATTTAGCTGTGACAGCAAAACATTTGTAAGTTGAAGCCGTGAAAGGATGAAGCAATGGGGAAGTCTATTGCAATGTAATATCTGGTCTTTTGCTTGCTGGAATCCATCTTCTGTGTAGTTTCTCCAGAGATACATAGTGCCAGTACTATTGTTTTGCTCTTGAGCCTTCTCTTATTTGTTTTATTGCTTCCTGACTTAAAATCAGGGGTGGGCTGCTGGGGTTTGCAGGGGTTCGGGAGAACCTCTAGCTAAGATTCTGTGCAGTTCGGAGAACCCCCAAATCCCACTCCTGGCTGGCCCTGCCCCTCCCACCCCACCCCTCCCAGGAGTCTCCACACAGCCCGTTTTGGATGCAGGTAAGTGCAGGGCGCGCGCGGAGGCTCAGGGAGGCTGAAAAATGGGCCTACCGGAAGTTCGGGAAGGCCGAAAATGGGCCCATTTCCGGCCTCCAAAGGGCCTCCGGAGCCTGGGGAGGGCAAAAACGCCCTCCCCCACCATGGTGCAGGAGGCTGACTAGGCCACGCCCACCCAGCAACCGGGCAGAGAACCCCTTGGTAAAAATTTTGAAGCCCACCCCTGCTTAAAATACCTGTGCATATGCCTAGAATTCCCCAAAGCTGTTGGGAATGGTTTTCACCAAGGTAAAGGGGAATATGCACACACACATATGATACATGCGCGCACGCGCGCACACACACACACACACACACACACACACAATATGCTACAGAAGGAATAATATCTCAGTGATGGGGAGCCAACTTTGTACATCAGTTCAGTCTCTGACACCATTTAAAAAATTCAAGTAGAACATGCAGTTATATTATTTTTTACTCCTTTTTTTTTTTTTCATTTCTGCAGGTTATCTTGCATGATGCAGATTTAATAAATCTCTACATTAAATAGATTTAAATAAATTTAAAACAAACCACAAAAAACTATTGAAATGTTCATTATCAATATTGCCCTGGTGGCGCAGTGGTTAGAATGCAGTACTGCAGGCTACTTCTGCTAGACTGGCGGCTGCCAGCTGTTCAGCAGTTTGAGACTCATCGGCTCACGGTTGACCCAGCCTTCCATCCTTCCGACGTCGGTAAAATGAGGACCCAGATTGTTGGGGGCAAGATGCTGACTCTGTAAACGGCTTAGAGAGGGCTGTATAGCATTGTGAAGCAGTATATAAGTCTAAGTGCTATTGCTATTGCTGCTTTTCTGGACTTTGGCAATAGTGCTTCTGCCTTTCATTCTTAAATAGGCTTATAGTCTATTTACAGTCAAATACCAAAATGCACATTTACTTAAAGGGGAAATACGAGATTATTTCCTGATCTTTTCTTTTTCTTTTCTACTTTGTAAAAACCCAACTATTATAGTCAGCTTTGCAAGTATTATTATTTTTTTTTACAATGCAAGCAATTTTGGCCTTCCTCTTTCAGAAGCTCAGACTCAGGAAAGTCTATCCCCCTAAAATAGCCACATTTTTCCTAAAATAGCTAACCTCCACATTTAGCTGGCTAGGAATCTGCAAGCTTGCACAACTGTCCACATTCCGTTGCAGAAAGCAACATTTCAAACTGATGTGAGCCAGAGGAAAAATATCAACAGTGTAAACCTCCTTTGACTCAGCTTCCTTTCTTATGGCCTGTTAAGTTGCCTACGGTCAGGGCAATCAGTCCAAAACCTTGAGAAAAGTTGGCATGCACTTTTCATGCAGTGCATAATGACATGCGCCAAGCCAGAAACATCTCCATTCTGTGGCTTCACCGATAAATGTCTTTGATGGGCAAGCAAGCACAGCTTCTTGAGATCTTTCCAAAACCTTCCATTTGTTTCTTCCTGGATTTTGAACATCTGAATTAACCACTCTTATTTGGGTAATGGAACTAATGCAGCTCCATTCATCCATGATGTGGCAATTCAGTTGTGCTTCCATGCCTTCATTCCATTTTTAAATTTAGATCAATTAGCAAAAAAAGATGAAATAATGCTTTCTGTGCAAAGATGGTGTCGTCCCCCCCCCCCAATATCCCAGTATCTATTTTAATGTGGATTTTGTCATTCATCCTCCATTTACCAAGATTATGTTGCTTGCCTCATTATGGAGAAAGTATATGAGGTTGATGGCCACCATGGCTATTATAGTTGCAACATGGTGGCTTAATATTCTGAATCATACTCCTTTTTTTTTTTTTACAATACAGAAGCTAGGAAATTTGACTGAATTTATTTGTTTTCCTTTCTAAATGTTGCAAATATATTTTCTGCAACTAACCGCACCATTGCCGAGTGTAATTAGACAATTATTTTTCTCAGTAAAATGTATTGATCATTCAAGCGAAATGAAACAAACCAGCCAAGATCATGATGATGTTTTAATATATATTAACTATTAAACCTTTTAATTATTTTTTTCAAAAGAATCCATTGCAAATTAATAGCCAGCAATTGACACGCTGAACCATGTGGTTGGAGTAAAGTGGTTTTCGGCAACTCTTTTGGCCAGTGAAATCTGCCCCAAATATTTATGCTTTCATATTCCATAATATAATGGCTGTCATCTTTGGAATAGTAATAACTGACTTTGGTTATTAGGTTATCATCCATCACCAGGATTACTGATCAGTTTCAGAAGGGGTAGCTACAATCTGAACTCTTGTGAGTAATGGTGGTAAAAAGTGAGATACACCCATTAGTAGGTGTACATTAATACTACACTAATAATAGTGTGGGGAAAAATGATGTATGTGTTCTGAAACCTCTGTTTTGGATGACTGGACTATATCACAATATTATGAAAACTCTCTGTTTTGCTCAGTTCTCAGTTCCCTTGGATATATTTTCCACCAAAATATCTACTGGGAATCTAAACGTATTTCCTCCTATTCTGCCATTATTTACAATTAAGCCTCCTGGTGAGTTTAAAATGGCAAAAAAACACAAGCAAAAAGAAAGAGAAGATGCTTTTGGGCACATGAACTTGTGGTCATGATTCCATGTTACTATAAAAAAGAAGTCACAATGTGTGGGCTTCTTTGTTTGTTTCAACAGCTACCTTTGGGGCTTCGAATGCATTTTGCTATTTCCCTCTTGCCAAAATTGCTCCTCGCCTCACTTAGGCGGAGAGGCCCAATGGCACCTCTGTTCGGTTTCCTCCTTGATGGTTAAATTAGGCTGATTCAATCCCAGGTTGGCGCCTTTTTTGTGTGCAGGTTCCCTCTTGTCCCTTGCTAATGTCAGAAACCGGAGTTGCCCTCCAGCCAGAAACAAATGACCACTCTTGTAAAAGAATATTCACCAAAGTGCTAAACTCAAAGTGGCAAGACATGAACTGAGTGGGATTCCTCCAAAGAATACTATTTCTTATTTCAACATATTTGCCTGGGGTGAATTTACAGAGTGACTTCTATCAAGCTTAGGTGAAGAAGGAACTGAAATACTAGTTTTCGGAGCTGTTAATGTAAAAGTCTTCACCTGCCTCTGGCCATTCTTCTTCAAAACAGCTGTCACCGGTGCAGTTGGTGCATTTTGTAGAATATGATGATGTACAAGCATTTGAATGAACATATGTTAGACCATATTGCTTTTTTTTTCTTCTAAGTGTCACACTGTGTCCTTCCTTCCTTCTTCTCCTGAAATATCAATTTCATCTTCTTGGTTCGCAAGAAGAAAAATATGTCCATGTTGCTCTTTGGACATTTTTACTAGATTTCTGTTGCTATGCTTACAGTGGGTGAGATCTTAACTCCAAGAATAGGTTTGGGTCAGTTTTCGAGGCTTCTGGAATAGGAGGAAAGAGTTAGGATGGCAAAGAAAGCTAGGATGGTTTCCCCCCCCCCAAAAAAAAACAGTTGAAAAAGATATAAAGCAACAACATCTGCCTATCCTAGGCTCTTGGGAAAGACTCGATAGCAAGATAAAAAATGCCAAATTCAGTCTAAACATCTGGCTGATTGAGCAACCAACCATAATAACCTAGATAGTTAGTCCAGGAAGATTGCACAGGCTGAGTACAAGCAAAGGCATGACAGAGTAGCAACAATGGGGATATCGGTCAGAAATGCCATTTGCCTGCAAGCAAGAACTGGTGGGACCACAAAATAGACACAATGAAAACTATGCACTGGATGATAGATAGATAGATAGATAGATAGATAGATAGATAGATCAAATTCAGTCTAAACATCTGGCTGATTGAGCAACCAACCATAATAACCTAGATAGTTAGTCCAGGAAGATTGCACAGGCTGAGTACAAGCAAAGGCATGACAGAGTAGCAACAATGGGGATATCGGTCAGAAATGCCATTTGCCTGCAAGCAAGAACTGGTGGGACCACAAAATAGACACAATGAAAACTATGCACTGGATGATAGATAGATAGATAGATAGATAGATAGATAGATAGATAGATAGATAGATAGATAGATAGATAGATAGATAGATAGATAGATAGATAGATAGATAGATAGATAGATAG
>QLTV01001714.1:970936-983436 GCA_003457575.1 Thermophis baileyi
TAAGATAGTTCAACATCTTCTGGAAGTAATTTTAGATATTCAATTTCAATTATACTATAAATAGTAAAGGCTCCATCAAGTCAAGCTCAACTAAGTGGACATATTCATGCTGTTATCTTGCAAAATTAAAGAAGTGGTTTGTCATCACTATTTCCTGCAATGTGTTTGAAATTCCTCCATCGTGTGTCAGCCAGAGTTATTTTCGGCAGGTCTCCCATCCGACTACTAGCCAGCCTTGAACCTGCTTAGCTTCTAAGCTAGTCGACCAGTTTCTGCCACCTGTTGAGAGCAGCTCTGCTCTGCTCATTTGCATTCTAATTCAGTCTGTTTATGCATCAATCTGTGATTCATGCTGTTTGGTGTCCTAAACCTGAGGCAAAAAAAAGTGATTTGTGTGTGTGTGTGTGTGTGTGTGTGTGTGTGAAGAGCTTTGATTTTGTGTGTGAAAAGCTTTGATTTTCTACTCGGTCAAAAATAGGATGTGGAGTTGTTAGGAAGAAGAAGAAAAACCTTAGAGGGGGTTAAGTTCAAAGACTTTCTTTGAGTCAGCTCAGCTGTAAATGAATTCAGTCAGAGCCGCATTCAATTATACTGTTTGAAATGATATATAGCATTTTTGTTATTATTTTTCTTTGTTCCTGATTATTGGATTATTTTCTGTACTTTGCAGTAATTAAAAGGAACGTTTGGAAAGATTGAGGTTTCTTTATTTTATTTTTTTAAAGGGGAAAAAAAAAACCCTCCTCTGCTAATGAAATAATGTGTTCCTTTTTAATCACTCCCATTAAGATGTCACTATTTGTTAATGACTTCCTTGAGCTAAAAGCAAGCAGAATCCTTGAAGTTGATACTTTATATTTTGCATTTTATCCTATGAGAAGAAATAAAACCAGTGGCTTTGACCTGTTGAAATAAACACTGCGGTTGCTCTTACCATAAGGTAATCGTCAATTCATTCAACTGCTGGCGATGATTTCTCTTGAGACTTAAACCTTCAGCAGATTGCAATTCAGGTCTATCCAAAAATATCAGCAGGAAGACTAGAATAATGGCTCTTCAAAGAAGAACTCTGAAGTTGATGCTCCAGGCTATGACTCTGATGTAAGCAATTGACAATGCAGCAAAATTCCATTGTTCCCATTATCAGCTCAACACTGTAAATGGTATCCAATAAGTAAGTAATTAAGTAAGTAAGTAAGTGAGTGAGTGAGTGAATGTGTAAGTAAAGATTCTCTCAACTCAAGTTTGACAGTCTGGCTTTGCAATGCCATGTTGCTAAATCAGTCTTGACCCCAATTTACACTGTACTGATGATGATGATGATGATGATGATGATGTTGATGTTGATGTTGATGTTGATGTTGATGATGNATCATCATCATCATCATCATCATCATCATCATCATCATCATCATCATCATCTTCGTTTAACGACCCTGTAATCCCTTGCATTGTGGTGGAGTCTGGGCAACTGAATGAAGCTAGCAGAGTGTTTACTGGCCAGATGCTCTTCCTGTCGCCAATGCTGAGGTTTGTTCAGCAGATATATTCTCATTGTGCCCAGAGAGAGAAATAACTGCCTGTACCTAGGATCAAACTCACAGCCTCCTGATTGTGAGGTGAGAGCTCCACCTCTAGGCCACCACAAAACTCCCTACACTGTACTGATGATAGAAGAAAATATTTGTAGCTCAGGGTTGAAATGAGCAGTTCTCGGTGCTTTCTGAGCTTGGTTGTTTTCTTGCAGACTTTTCATTACCCAAACTAGGTAACATCATCAGTGCTAGTAAGGGTTTACTAGCATCATCAGTGCTAGTAAGGGTTTACTAGTACTCATTTTATGTACTAGTGGCTTGCTCTGAACAGTGTTGGTGGGAGTGTTTTTGGTAGTGCCTTGGTTAGGCTGTTGTGTATTGTTATCTTGTTTGTCTGAGTTGACTGGGGTATTGTTTGCTTCTTGATTTTTGGTCTAATGTTAATCTTGGTGTTAATCTTTGCTCATCTGGGTGTTGATTGCTGGCAAGGAGGTGTTTTGGCCTTTTTTTGTTTCCTCCTTGATTGTGTCTTTTGAATGCTATATAGATGTTGCTTATCTCTATGTCCCTGTCTGAGTGCAGGATTTCCAGGAATGCTCCAATGTTTGTATTCCTTTTTTCCTCCCTTTCTATCCCCTTTGATAATCCTTTGAGTCTCCTGTATTTTCCCATCAGTAACCAGTTTAACCCCTATGTGGTTGAATTTTAGAAAAGCAGTTTTAAGTCAACTTTTTAAGAAAGCCCTGGGAGAGGATCCTATATGAGTTGAGAGCCTCACTCTGGAATGTGGCTGGAGATTTAGCGCTCCTTGGTGGCCATAATTTTCTGTGTAGTTTTCTTTGGTATTATTAGCTTTTTTTGTGTGTGTGTGGTATTGATTTGTTATTTTAACCTTTATGTCTAAGTGTCAGGCACAACGGATCAAGACCATACTGTACATTAAGTTGCAGTTAAAAAAAAGGATTTGTGCTCAAGCCTATACATAAGAATCTAATCAATTAACATTCAAGACAAAATTTGCACAATTATAAGGGTTATTGGAATTCAAGAGAAGTTGGACTTCGACTGTTTGTGGCAACGTAATGACTCTAAGCTGATGACACACTTAACTCTGCCCCCAGCTCTGCCTGCTCTAAATCAGGAGGAGACTGATTTAGAGTCCTTCTGACTTCCATAAGCAACAATCACTCAATCAATCTAACTGATCCTTAGACTTTTTGAGGTTAGCCAATGTTGGCTAAATGTCATACTTCTGTTGGGGTGGTGTTAAATAGAAGAAAGAAGTATTGAAGTTACAGTGTCTCAAGCATCACATACAGAGGTGGTATTCAGCCGGTTCGGACCGGTTCGGGCGAAACGGTAGCAGCCTTTCACAAGTCCACTCGTGCTCTTACTTGTCTGCCTCCTCACTTTATGGAAGGTATCAACAACACAATCAGAGGTGGTATTCTGCCGGTTCGGACCGGTTCGGGTAAACCGGTAGCGGCAACTTCAGGTGGGCCTGCTCACCCGCCCGGACATAATGCCGTCCTATTTAGCCACTTTTTAAGGCTGGGCGCATGCGTGCAAGGCGCACGCATGAGTAAGTGCATGCGTTGGAGGCTGTGCGCATGCGCGCGCTCACATTTGCAAACCGGTAGGGAAGGTAAGTGAATACCACCCCTGATCACATAGTTGAAATTTGAAGGTCTAATTAATCTGTTCTCATACTGAATTTCATTACCACACCATTTTGATTCTCATCCCTGCTTTGTTTTGTGGATTTTCTGGGCCCCTAAAGGGCAAAGAGCAATGAACAGAAACAAATCTAATAAGTAAAATGGATCAAGACAAAGAATTCATCGTCCTTCCCCTGCAATGGCATTTAAAAAGAGATTTCTTCAGTCTGCTCAAATATCTGCATTGGGGACAAATGCTACTCTCTTTCAACTGGATTGGTTTGAACCAAACCTTCTATTTTAGAGGTAAGCATGAAAACCCATCATTGGCAAAAAAATGGTTTGTGGGTTCCCCCCCCCCATCTCAAATCCCTGTTAAATCCTTTCTGAGGTCATCCTTTTGACTCCCTCCAAGAAAAAAAAAGTGATCTAGTGCAGGGGTCAGCAACCTTTTGGACCTCAGGGACCACTAAATTCATGATTTTAAATCCCGCGGACCACTAATATGATCTGCCTAATGACCAGCTGGGTGGGCATGGGTAGGTGGTCATGTGACTGGGTGGGCGTGGCCAACTCAATGTCACTCACGTCAAGGGGTGCCTCGCCAGCCTCTACTTGCCCCTCCTCTCCCAGCCACTCCTCGCCTGCCCACCCGGGCTCCTTAGGGCCCCAACAGGAAGCAGTTGTTGGAGCTAAGCAGCCACCATGAGAAAGAGTTGTGGAGGCTCAGCGGGCTGAGATGGTCAGCCAGTTCCAGGCCATGATGCCGTCCCACTGGAACGAGGCCCTCCGGCTCTTCGCCACCAGCGGCGCCTCCCTCCAGCCTTCGCCCAAAGCCCCACACCAAGAGGCCGAAGCAGACCCCAAGTCAGAATTTCTGCCCCCCTCCGACCCACACAAAAACCCCCCGAAGGGGGAGACTCTCTGCAGCAACACAAGCGTTCATTGCACGTATCCGGCCCAGGGGCCGTAGTTTGAGGACCCCTGATTTAGTGCAATATAAAAAATGCAAATAATTTTTCTGCGGACCACCAAAATTTTCTCGCGGACCACCCGTTGGTGACCGATGATCTAGTGTGTACCATCACTATGCAGATGGATGCATAAAACAATCAATAATAAGTCTGGGGGTATTTATTAAGTCTGTGGGGGTGCAGCTGACAGGAACGGAGGCAGACACAACAGGAACGGCAAACAGCAAGCTTTATTTCAGCACCTCAGACAGAACAGAGAACAAGCGGCTTGACAGCTCCTTTTATACTGGAGCTGTCAAACTGTAACCCAATCACAAGCGTCCATTCTCCCGCTCGGCTGCTGCTCGCGTCTGAGCCAATCAGGAGCGAGCGAGCAGCCGGCGCGGTCGTAACAGCGAGGACTTAACAGTATTAAGCTAAATGAGGTTATAAATAGGTAGCCTACTAAAAGGTCTTTTGTCCTTTGTTATCTGACATTATGAGGTTGTCTCAGTTAGGTGAGAACCAGGTTCCCAAGATGTTAATGCTTGATAATATATTACAAAATAACCTAACCTTACATTGATGAATCTCCAGTTCACACGACAAAGCAGAATTATTATTAATATTTTTTTTAAAAAAAATACCATTGGTGACATTTTAAAGGAAACTAAATGGAGAGGAAGCAGAAAAGTCATGGCTTTCTTTTAATAAAAATTAGGGATTCATTGTCCCGTCTAACAAAAAGGCCAGTTTAATGTCATCAAACATGGAACTGCCTGAGGTATTAGAATAAATAAAAGTGGCTCTGCTTTGTCTCACCAACTTTGATAGGGCAAACCGCTTGTATATAAAATGAGAGTTTAAACCCTAATTAGCACTGATGATGTTACCTAGTTTGGTAATGAAATGTTTGGAAGAAAACAAACAAGCTCAGAGAGCAGCAAAAACTCCTCATTTCAACCCTGAAGTACAGATACTCTTTTATCGGCAATACCAGTGGTGGGTTTCAATTTTTTTTTTACTACCGGTTCTGTGGGCGTGGCTTGGTGGGTGTGGTGTGGCTTGGTGGGCGTGGCTTGGTGGGCGTGGCAGGGGAAGGATACTGTAAAATCTCCATTCCCTCCCCACTCCAGGGGAAGGTTACTGCAAAATCTCCATTCCCTCCCCACTCCAGAGGAGGGCTACTGCAAAATCTCCATTCCCTCCCCACTCCAGGGGAAGATTACTGCAAAATCCCCATTTCCTCCCAATCAGCTGGGACTTGGGAGGCAGAGAATAGATGGGGGCGGGGCCAGTCAGTATTAATAACCAGTATTTACCGGTTTTCCAAACTACTCAAAATTTCCGCTACTGGTTCTCCAGAACTGGTCAGAACCTGCTGAATACCACCTCTGGGCAATACAATATATATTGTGGTCAAGACTGATTTAACAATGTGTCTTTGCAAGGCCAGAGTGTCAAATTTGAGTTGAGGACATCTTTCACTTCACTTCACTTTCACTTTCACTTTCACTAAGGGCAGGAACCAAATGTCTATCCAACCTTTGCTTGAAAAGCTCTGGTGATAGGTCACCCAAAACTTCAGGAGGTAGGCTGTTCCATGGCTTAATAGCTCTCACCATCAGGAAATTCCTCCTTATTTCAGATTTGCAGTATCGCTGTAAATCCCTCACTCACTGATTTGTGTCTTACCTTGAGATGCTCTCGAGAGTAAATCCCTATCTCTGCAAAGTAAGGTTTCTCTTCTTCTCTGTGAGGCAGAGAAATTTACTATTTGGCAGTCATTATATGGTAATTACAGTTCTAATAGCTTGAGGTTTTCTTTTACGGTCCTATTGTGAGGTGTTTCAAGGCATTCCTGCACTCTGCATAAATACAGAAGAAAATTCAGTATACTTAAGGTTACAGGTGAAATGTTGGGTGGGTGGGAGGGAGAAACACAGTTCAGGGATAATGATGGTAAAGTATCCACATATAAATTTCTATCTCGCATCTTTCTTTGTTGTGCCTTGTTGTTTCCCAGGAAACATTAATTTCTCCATCCAGTTAAATCACAATTGTCATTATGTCTGAGCTTATATCAGAATATCCTGATCATGGGAAAGGTTTGCTGGTGCTGGCACCTCAAAATACTTCAAAATAGCTTTTGGAGGCATAATTTGAATCCTTCTGCAGTTTCCTTTCCTTTCCTTTCCTTTCCTTTCCTTTCCTTTCCTTTCCTTTCCTTTCCTTTCCTTTCCTTTCCTTTCCTTCCCTTCCCTTCCCTTCCCTTCCCTTCCCTTCCCTTCCCTTCCCTTCCCTTCTTCCCTTCTTTCCTTCTTTCCTTCTTCCCTTTCCTTCACATGCTTGCTTTTTAAAAACCAAGTATGAGATCAAAATCTAACTCCCATTCCAATTTCACAACCCCAAAATTTTGGAATGTAATCCAGTTACTGTTATAAATAACATGCTTGCATTATTCCTGGCAGTAGTTGGCAACTATTATTAAATCAGCAGTGATTGGAACATCTCATCCAGATTAGCAATAACCCATTAAGTAATCTTAGAATTGATTGGAAATTGTACATTATTACACATTCATGTGGTTTGATTTTAATGCAGTGTTCGATGCAAAAATATGACGTTAATGGCTCATAACTACCACCTTGTCCTTGCACAATTTTTAAAAGCCTGGCTTGAGAAATAATTAACCAGTGTTGGTCAAGGTCTTTGTTAATCTTGGGAATTAGAGAAAGGAATAGTTAAGAGCCAAGAACAGCTATGAGTGGAAGGAGAGAAAATTAAAAAGAAGATTAAAATCAACTCCTTTCACTGCTTCTTGAATCAAGTTTTTAAATTGCAGAAAATTCTGAATAGTGCACTTGCAAACATCCATACTCCATAACGATTTTCAAAAGCTGCCTTAGAGGCTATCTGGTACAACCCTTGTTCAATGAAAGGTCCATAGAGCATCTTCACAGAGGATTGTGCACCGAGTGCGGAAACTGGACCGTGCGTGCGCCGGAGTGCCGGAACCCGGAAGAGAGCAGCTGGCCGGTGTGCATGCGCGCGGCGGCCAGCTGCTCTTCCGTGTTCTGTCGCACGCATGCGTGCCGGCCAGCTGGTCTCTTCTGGCGCGCATGCACACACCGGAACCCGAAAGAGCAGCTGGCGACGGTGCGCGTGCCACAGCGAGGGTTCTGCATGCCACCTCTGGCACGCATGCCATAGGTTCACCATCACGGTTCTAGACACAGCCTTCAGACTGCTATTATATCTCCTCTTAGTCATCTTTTCTATAGGATAAATATATAGTTTATAGGAAAAATGGTACCTTGGAAAGCTTGGTGTTCAAACTTCGTACCATCTTGGTTGATGCCTTTTGAAATTGCTCCAATTCATCTTAGTCCTTTTTTGGACACTCCAAACTGGAGTCTGAGTTGAGTGGAGTGGGACAATTATTTCCTCTAATCTGGCTCTTGTGAAATTGCCATTTAGCAACTATAATGCTGGGTTATGTGTGGTGAGCATGGATACCCAGATTCCATTAAGCTATGTTGCTCCCATCCTATGCTCGTGCTTTGTATTTGTAAGAATATTAAAATTCTAAGTCCAGTTCCTAGCCTCTCTGAGCAAGAATGGGAAAGACCGGATCTGAAAAATTCCAGAAAGTCACTGCCAGACACCATAGTGATTTAACTCAGTCCAAGACAGTTTCTTTCTTTCTTTTTTTAAGTTCAATCAGCAGGAGGATCGGGGTCTTTATTTGTAGCTGGGAAATATAACTCAGCAGGATAGCATTTACTTTGCATGGAAATTCCTGTCTGAAGTGAAATACTTTTTAATAATAGCAATAGCACTTAGACTTATATACCGCTTCACAGTGCTTTACAGCCCTCTCTAAGGCTGAGTCAACCTGTTGGCAGTCAGCAGAGTTAGCCTGCAATACTACATTCTAACAGGAAGGAAGGAAGGAAGGAAGGAAGGAAGGAAGGAAGGAAGGAAGGAAGGAAGGAAGGAAGGAAGGAAGGAAGGAAGGAAGAAAGAGAGGAAGGAAGGAAGGAAGGAAGGAAGGAAGGAAGGAAGGAAGGAAGGAAGGAAGGAAGGAAGGAAGATAGCAATAGCACTTTACAGCCCGCTCTAAGCAGTTTACAGAGTCAGCATGTTGCCCCCAACAATCTGGGTCCTCATTTTACCCACCTCGGAAGGATGGAAGGCTGAGTCAACCTTGAGCCTGGTGAGATTTGAACTGCCAAATTGCAGGCAGTCAGCAGAAGTAGCCTGCAGTACTGCACTCTAACCACTGCGCCACCGAGGCTCATAAGAGCTAATAAGATAGGCATACGCCATTGAGAAACGTTGCCAGACTTCTTCAAAACCCATTAACTTCCCAAATGTCTTAGATGGTGCAGCGAAAACAGTTGCTTTGGATCCTTGAAATATGTACTGAATTTCTTTAGGTGACTTTGAAGTGGGAATAAGAGAGTTTCCTGAAATAACACAATGGTATAGATTAGCCATAGATAAGTTCTCTGCTGTTCCAGCCCATTTATCTGGCACACCTAAAGGCTCCGTCTTTAAAATGTTCTCCCTTAGGGATTAAATTTGTCCCTAATCTCCCTTTGTTTTGACAAAGCCATAAAAAGCACCTGTTTCTTAATTCATTTGAGCTTTTTGTTATATGGTTTTCAAAAAAAATTACATCTGGTATTTTAATTATCCTGAGCCACCTTGATTAAACGCTTGGGCTTTAAGTAAATTAATAAAAAAAGAAGGTTTGCTTCACTATGGAATTGAATCTAAACACCAAACAGCAAGGAAGGGTCTTTTCTGAATGTTTTCTCCGTATCTTTTTTCTCTTTCTTTTCTTTTTCTGAAGCATAAGCTCATCATAATGGAACGCAGGTCTTTAATTTGATCTAGCTAGTTTCTTACTCTACCCTTATATTAATTTTGCTCTCAATGAAAACAAGGCGCAACCAAGGAATGCAAATGACTTGCACATTCTCAAAGAAATGTTTTGTGGGTTCTTTGGGACTCAAAATTCTTCAGATCTTTGGATAAAAGGAGACATTTCCAACTCTACAGCAGCCCTACAGACTGTGGGTCTGTTTTGTTCATTTCTTTTCGAGAAGAAAGTCCCATCCTTTAAGCCATGTCAACTCTGGAAAAGAGTAATAATGCTTGTCAAAAATGGAATAGGTCAAGTAAAGCAATGGTGCTGAACACTAGTAACTGCATAACATTTGGCCCTACTCGTATTCCGGGAGACTGCTTCCTTCTCGCATCCTCCCTTTAAGGGCAACCGACTAAAAATTTACGACGTGATTTGCTGTCATTTATATTATTTCACATTCCTTTTCAAATCAAAACACATAAATGTCTCTTGGGCTCCGGGGTAGCTTTTTAATCTTCTTAAGTATTAAAAAAAAAAGATTTATTATAGGGTTTATTGTCTCCCCTTCTTGTTTACTTTTAGGATAAGCATTAAAGTTTGATAATTGTGTTAATTATTTTTCATGCATACTCTTTTTCAGTCAATAAAACAGTTGGCTGTGGATTTTGAATGTGGGGAGGAGGGAGACTTAAGGGATGGTTTTAAAACCAATTTATTTTAATTGAATAAGATGATTACTCGAATGAATAATTTTAGATTGCTCACTGTTATGGTGCAAGACCTGTACAGCATTATATATTCATATATACACCGAGATAGAATATATTGTACTTTATCTCTAGTTGTTGAGCCATTTAATATGATTTTCTTTTTTTTATTTCTAAATCAAGCAAGTTTTATCTGGGTATTTTAAATAGCAGTGAATCCTATTTTATGTTTGTTATGAAAATATGCCAATATTGTCCCATATACACTATAGCAGAGGTGGGTTCCTCCCGGTTTGGACCGGTTCACCCAAACCGGTAGTGACCCACTGGTGATGTCACGGTGACGTCACGGATCCGGTTTGGTCGGTGCCGGTCCGTGGGTGCCACCATCTTTTTTTTTGGATTTTTTTTAAACTTTTTTTTGGAATTTTTTTTTCTTCTGCGCCATCTTGTTTTCGGCTTTTTGTTTTGTTTTTTGGACGCTTTGCACGTGTGTGCCCAAGAGGCGTGGCCACGCGGCGCAGGAGGAAGCAAACCGGCAGCAAGGTAAATTAGAACCCACCCCTGCACTATAGCATACTCTACCATGGTTAAGTAATCATTGCCTTTGTGCATTGTGTTTGTGTGTATTTTTAACATATGTATAGGATCACAAGGTCTTCTCATTCTTTAATTTCCAATAGTGACTGAGATTGTGACCAAGTTTGCTCATGAGAAATCAAAGCTACAAGCAGAAATCAATAGATAAAAAAAATATGGTTGTTTCCAACAGTTTCTTCTTCTAAGTTCTTGAATTTTTTTAGTCTTATTTTAATTGAAACTATTATTATAATTGTCATCATCATCATTTACAATGGTGGAATATGGGCAGCTGGAATAGCATCTATTTTTACTTGAGTTCATTCCAATTTGCAGTTCTTCTCTTTCCGGTTCCATACATACCACTTGGTAGACCCAAGACATTTTTAAAATGCAGGGCATAATAATTTGCTAGTTTAATGTTTTAAACATAAAATTGTAACTTTCACAGAGGGAAAAGCCTAGGTAGAAAGAGAAGTCTTTATGGTGTGACAAAAGCATTATGAATTATTTATCTTTAATATTTCCTCTTTCAATATCAATGATCTGCATGTATACATTCTTAAATGTATGTGCTCCTACAGACGACAACCTTGAAATGATAAGTTACCGAGTTTTATCAGGAGAACACTTCCCTATATATATATTTGACCAATGTCCACGAAACAAACTGCATCAGTAAAACAATAACCTACAACAAATATCCTCAAGATTCCTTCCATGGTATATTAAGCATGCTGGATAACTACATTTTACTATAACTTGTCATCTAAACCAATGTACCTTGTTTTCCCGAGAATAAGACCCTGTCTTATATTTTTTGCCACCAAAAAAAAGGCACCAGGTCTTATTTTTGGGGGGGATGTTGTCCACTGACTCACCTTACTTGCGTGTGTCGCCCCCCGGCCTCCTTTTCTCTGTCAGAGGCCTTCAGGAGCTTCTTCAGCTTCAGATAGTTGCAGCCAGGCCTCGCACACCTCGGCCCATTTCTTCTACAGCCAGCAAGACTTTCCTGAAGGCCTCTGTAGCCGATAACAGAGTTCCGGATCCAGAGCTCTGTTATCAGGTACAGAGGCCTTCAGGAAAGCCTTGCTGGCTGCACAAGAAATGGGCCGAGGTGTGCGAGGCCTGGCTGCAACTATCTGAAGGTAAGTAGTAGGGCAGCTCCAGCACCCCCCCATCCCCAACCTAGCTTAATTTTTACCCGTGCACCATGGAGTTGGCAGGGTCTTAATTAGCGCTTATTTTGGGGGTAAGGCTTAGATTGGGCACACGTGTAAAAATAAAGCTAGGACTTACTTTCTGAGTAGGTTGTATTTTTGGGAAAGCATGGTAGTTACCATGTATAATTAATCTCTCCTTCAGCTTGTTGGATAAGCTGGAGAAATTAGGTTGGGTCAATCATGATTCATTTAACCATGTTTAAGTGGTATGGTAGGAGAAGAGCAAGCAGAGCTGGGAGGAAGAGTTAAGCATGTCATCAGCCTAGAGTCATTGCATTCCCACAAGCGATCCAAGTCTAACCCATCCTGAATTCCATCAACCCTTATCTGGTGCTAATTTAAGGTTGAACTTCAGTTCATTGGATTCTTGTGTATAGGCTTGAATAAATCTTCTATACTGCAAACCTGTTTGTCCTTATTCCCCGCCCCGCCCCCCCGACAGATATGTACATATATTAGTATTGGGAAACATATGATGGGATTACATTCCACTTGTATACTTATGAAGTTCTCTAGCCCATATCTAGAATATCAAGGTCACAGAGTCTACACTGGTGTTTCTCAACCTTGGCAACTTTAAGAAGTGTGGACTTCAACTCGCAGAATTCCCCAGCCAGCATGGCTGAAGTCCTCATATCTTAAAGTTTCCATGGTTGAGAAACATTGGTCTAGAAACTTGGGGGGAGGATCTGATCATCACTCCAGCCTAGATAGTGAAATTAGAATACTGAGCTTAGTACTACCATAACAAAAGGAAGAAGGTAGGGGCGATAAGGTGAGGTTCCTTAAGCACCGTTGTAAGTCATACTGGGTAAAGATGTCCTAGCCATCATTAGTTGCAAGCTAATATTAGCACATGATGAAAAATGTGCTTGAATGGGCAGTCTTGATAGTGGTAGAAAGTAATTTCTCAAGGAAAAAGGTTACAACACCGTGTTATTATCTCACCTGATTGCAGCACAATTC
>QLTV01001714.1:992667-1002976 GCA_003457575.1 Thermophis baileyi
AATAGAATAGAATAGAATAGAATAGAATAGAATAGAATTCTTTATTGGCCAAGTGTGATTGGACACACAAGGAATTTGTCTTTGGTGCGTATCAGGCTAGAAACTGGGAGACTGGGAGTTCTAGTGCCACTGAAGGCACGAAGCTAGCTGGGTGACCAATGCTACAAAATAGAAATTAATTTAGAACATTACTGCATGCATCAGAAAAATGACTATTTTTTTATACTTAAGTAATTGAAACT
Organism: Thermophis baileyi; assembly: GCA_003457575.1. Classification (NCBI taxonomy): domain Eukaryota; kingdom Metazoa; phylum Chordata; class Lepidosauria; order Squamata; family Dipsadidae; genus Thermophis; species Thermophis baileyi. Next base: position 992,910 of record QLTV01001714.1, read on the forward strand.
CTAGTATTTTCTATGCATGTTGAAAAATGTGCAACACAACTGTCTTTCCCCCCCTTTAACATCTTATCCTGCCTTTCTCAGCCCTAACCATTTCTCTGTTGTTGCTTTTCTCCAGGAGGTATGGCTATATTATCACATCTTGTTAAGAGAATAACACCTTGAACCAATAGAACATTAGCACATGTCCCATTGGTGGCCAAGTCATCTTCATCACTCAAACGCTTCCCCTCTTTTCAAAGTCATTTTATGCCACTTTGCAAAGCCTCAATTCCCTTGGAAACCGTTACGTTCATAAGTTGGAATTGCCCAAGTGAGAGTTGTTATGATCTCACACTGGAGGTGTTGCGGAAAGAGATGCTGAGAGCTTGCATGAATATTTAACGCACTAAGAAGGGTTGAATTATTTGCTGCATAAAGCATACAAACAGTTTAAATTGCTAAACTAGAACTAGAATATAAATTTACTTATGGAGTTGTGCTGCAATAATGTGTTCCTTTCTTAGGATTTTGATGGTGTTGTTTCATTGTTCATTGCCAAGAATGTATTAACAGTACAGTTAGCTTCTGATACAATCAGTTATGATGAGCTAGATATTCTTATTTTAGCTGTTTATCTTCTTTCAGAAAGCAAAACTAAGAGTGAAATATAAAAACATAACACATTTCAAAACATGCCAACAATTGCATATTTGTGTGTGAGTTTGTGTGTGTATGTGTAAGATAGTTTAACCAGTTAACAGCTTGTAGCCCAGTAGCTACTCAACCCAAGAGGGATGAAATTTCAGAAGAAGAATTTCAGAATATAAAAATGGACTCCATTTTAATTAATTGATTATAGATGAGGCTGGGAAATTCTTGTTACAGTTTCCAAGATTCTATAATTGTCCCAGATGACCAGTAGAAATATTTTTTTCCTTAAACCTAGATAGTTCCTGCTTCTTTGTCTTGCCCATCTGTTGGGGACTTGACAGTGTTTGTGTCCCTCCATCATTTAAAATAAGGATGGTCATTATATAGTTTATGGGCCACACCCCACTCCAAAAACCCTTCTTCCTGGCTACTAAAGATCTACAGATGATATATTTAGGATTTTAAAGGGAGGGTAAAGGCTTCTGGGGTAGATCTCTTCAATAGATCTAAGAGAGACGAACAAAAATAGAATTGGAGAATCAAATTGAAGTTGACTCCTATGAATGTCTTCAATGTGGCCAGGGTTGGGTTCCACTTTCCTTCCCTACTGGTTCGCATCGCGATGGAAGTGCGCGTTTTACGCATGCGTGTGCGCTTCACTCGCACGTGCGCCCCCATCACGTCGTGCAAAAGACCCGGAAATGACCCTCTGCGCATGCACAGAAGCCTTTCCGCATGCACAGAGGGTTTTTTTTCAAGCCGCGGCGACCGGAGGACCGGTTCGGGAGCGTGGACTGCCGGTCATCGCTGCCGGTTCTGCGAGCGGCGATAAATTTCCGCTACCGGTTCTAAAGAACCGGTCTGAACTGGCAGCAACCCACCACTGAATGTGGCCACATAATGTCCTTGTTAGCAATTGGAAGTTGTCTGCCATTGTGCTATTCTATATATTGTTTTATTTGTTTGCTGTTTTATTTTCTGGTTTAAATTTAGCTTCTTCTTCTTCAGGATCTAAGTACCAACAGTAGCTAGCTTCTGCTTAGTTTTTAAGCCTAGACGGGTCATTCACTGAGGTTATGAAACTGATATAGCAAAAAAACAACTATACGACACAACACAAATAACCCACAAATTATTTCAGTTAAAGAAACAACAGGGATTTAGTCAAAAGCTTCACCAAACAGGATAGAAAAGGGGGAAAGCTGTTTTAACTGGTCCCCCAAATCCTAGTAATCTCTTTACCTCCATCTTTTTCTTTCCTGAGAAGGAAGAAAGAAAAGTGATTTTTTTTATTTCTAACTATTGCCATTATCCATTTCTATTGCCTTTTTCCTCCCAAAATCTCCACTTAGCAGCAATAATCCAGAAAACAGAGTTAACACAGCTGGACAGCAAGTGTGCAACACACTAATGAAGGCTTGTCCTTCAGCAAATGATGGGAAGTCTAGCAAGGAGCTTGATAAAACCACCCCTTCTTTTAGTATCTTTAAAAAAGGAGTAGTCAATATGTCTGACAAAACAGCTGGATTTAAGGGTATTATAAGATGGATAGAATGGACTAAATGTGTTATTCTATCTGTGTTTATCTGGATTCAGTCTCCTTCCTTAGATTTGTTAGCAATGATAATAGAATAGAATAGAATAGAATAGAATAGAATAGAATAGAATAGAATAGAATAGAATAGAATAGAATTCTTTATTGGCCAAGTGTGATTGGACACACAAGGAATTTGTCTTGATGCATATGCTCTCAGTGTACATAAAAGAAAAAATACATTCATCAAGCATCATAAGAGGAAAAACTTGGGGATAGTCATAGGATACTAAATAAGCAATCAAAAGCANCTCAATGGAAGGCAGGTTGGTAGCAATTGTTTTTTCTGCAGTTCTAATTATCCTCTGAAGTCTGTGTCTGTCTTGTTGGGTTGTAGAACCAAGCCAGACAGTTATAGAGGTGCAGATGACAGACTCAATAATTCCTCTGTAGAACTGTATCAGCAGCTCCTTGGGCAGTTTGAGCTTTCTGAGTTGGCGCAGAAAGAACATTCTTTGTTGTGCTTTTTTGATGACGTTTTTGATGTTAGGTGTCCATTTTAGATCTTGCGATATGGTAGAACCTAGAAATTTGAAGGTCTCTACTGTTATATTGTGTTGTTTAGTATTGGAAGAGGTGGCAGTATGGGAGTGTTTCTCCTAAAGTCTACCACCATTTCTATGGTTTTGAGTGTGTTCAGTTCCAGGTTGTTCTGGTCGCACCATGAGGCTAATTGTTCAACCTCCCATCTGTATGCGGATTCATCATTGTCTCGAATGAGACCGATCACTGTTGTGTCATCTGCGAACTTACATCTGCGATGTAAGGCAATCAATTAGCAAAGCTTCTAGAACTTATTTTAAAAGAGTAAAATAACTCCAGGAACTTGTCATCCAGTACAATCTACTTGGTGAATATTGTTGGCTTGAGATATATGCGTATGTGAATGAGATAAAACCTGGATTATTTGTAAGAATAGTGAACTCAGAATTCAGAATTACTGGATAAATCAAATCTGTGAGATTCATACGGCATAAAAAGCTTTTCTTCGATTCACCAAACTTTAAGACTAGACTCACTTATTGCATTATGATATTTTCCCCTGGCTTAGTGTGTTTTGTGAACCTCACCACTCCTATTTACAAGCTGTTTATTCCTTGTGGAACCATTGAGTTGTGGTTGATTCCATACAACTTGCTTAGACAAACGATAGCTTAATGTGTAGAATTACCAATTATTAACTTAACAGCAGAATTCTGCTATTCCTCTTTCAAGGCTCAATTTTTTTTATATTTTTTTTTACTTTGGAAGAAATTAGAAAGTCATATCAACCAAATTATGTCATTTGTACTCTTTAGCTACTCTTCGGCAAATGAACTGACTTAAGATTATATCATCTATCATGCTTGAAGGAACAGATTTATAGTTTTGTTTTTTTTCTTGTTAGCAAAATTTAAACTTATGTATTTGAATTGCACCAGGAGGAATTGGAGAAGACAGAGTTTTCTCTCTGTGTTCAATCATTGATTGAACTTACGTATTTTACTCAGGACCATAATTAAGAAAAAGAAAACAAAGAAAAAAAAAAGAAGAATCTGGCTTGCATTATACAGATAGGGATAAACTATACAGTTCCAGGTTGCTCTCATCAAGTTTCCAAGATTCATTCTGAAATCTGAGCTGCGACCCATTTGATGTAGGAGACGACCAGGCTGAGCACGAGGGAGGGCTCAAACCAGGGGTGGGTTCTAACTTACCTCGCTGCCGGTTCGTTTCCTCCCACGCCGCATGCGCAGTGCAAAAAAATAAAAATAAAAGCCAAAAAAAAAAAGAAAGCCAAAAACAAGATGGCGACGCATGCGCAGTGCCGGAAACTCGGCTTCTGCGCATGAGCAGAAGGAAAAAAAAATTCAAAAAAAATTCAAAAAAATAAAATAAAAAAAAATTCAAAAAATATGGCGGCGTCCACGGACCGGCACCGACCAAACCGGATCCATGATGTCATCGTGACGTTACCAGTGGGTCGCTACCGGTTCAGGTGAACTGGTCCGAACCGGGAGGAACCCACCTCTGGCTCAAACATGTCATTAGTCATGAGACCCTTTGCACCCACAAGAGATCTAAGTCCCGCCCACCATGAATTCCTTATCTACCGCCAAATTGCTTTGACTGTTAGTAGTTCAGATTCTTGTAGAGAGCTTAAGCTTGCAATAAATCTTTTATGAGCCACGGTGGCGCAGTGGTTAGAGTGCAGTACTGCAGGCTACTTCTGCTGCCTGCCGGCTGCCTGAAATTTGGTACTTCAAATCTCACCAGGCTCAAGGTTGACTCAGTCTTCCATCCTTCCGAGGTGGGTAAAATGAGGACCCAGATTGTTGGGGGCAAGATGATGACTCTGTAAACCACTTAGAGAGGGCTGTAAAGCACTGTGAAGCGGTATATAAGTCTAAGTGCTATTGCTATTTGAACTATTTGAACTGAAATTAGGATCTTCTAATTTCTCTGGCACTTGACATTTAGTTTCTATGTATAGCTTTTTTAAAAGTAGCTGTATTGCTTTTAAAAGAATAACAGAAAAAGGAACAAAACGCAAAAATACTCTATCAAAAATACATAACAGGCTTTAAAAAAAACTTGAAAAATATGTAACATTGATTGAAATTTTGGGTACAAATCAAGGTTAGGTTTTACTTACCTGTATGCTCCTTTATGCCAATGGTCTGAAAGCAAATCCGAGTATAAAATAGTAGCATTTATTGGAATAATAACACTTATTAGAAAAGTCCCTGATATTGGGAAAGAGGGAAGGCAAAAACAGATGGCAGAGGATGAGACGGTTAAATAGAGTCATCGACACAATGAATAGGAATTTGGGCAAACACCGAGAGACAGTGGAGGACAATGGGGTTCTGAAGAATCCATGGGGTTCTGAAGAATTGGACACGACTTAGTGACTGAACAACAACAAAAGTCAAACTTATTTGCTATCTAAATCACGATACTCAGGCAAAGGATATTCCATGTACAAGCATTTAATACATAATGCTAAACAGGCAAATAGAAAAACACTCTAAACCAGGGGTGTCAAACTCTAGGCCTGCGGGCCGGATTCAGCCCACAGGGTGCTTAAATCTGGCCTGCGGGGCCGGCCTGGAAATAGCAAAGGACCAGCCCGCGATACCTCTGGCAGCCAAAATGGAGCACGGGGGGAGGCACCATGTGCCCTGTTTTGGCTGGCAGAGTGATGCAGGAGGCCGTCCAGGCTGAAAATGGGGCACGGGGGACCTCATGTGACCCCCCCATGCCCCATTTTGGCCCACAAAGTGATGCAGGAGGTATCCGTCCCATCTCCCCCCACCCCGGCCAGCCTACAATGCTGATCCAGCCCTCAAAGAAATCCAGTTTGACACCCCTGCTCTAAACGCTATTTTTAAAGTATTTTCCTGATTTTATTTATTCATTCATTTATTTATTTATTTATTTGTCAAACATGTACAAGATAGCAGGTATAGGTATAAACATAAACATAATCAAAGTGAATACAGATAGATGAGGACAATAGGACAGTAGGACAGGGACGGTAGGCATGCTGGTGCGCTTATGCACGCCCCTTACAGACCTCTTAGGAATGGGGTGAGGTCGACAGTAGACAGTCTAAGGTTAAAGTTTTTTGGGTTTGGGGAAGAAACCACAGAGTCAGGTAGAAACTCCTCCTTCTTTCTTCTTCTCACTTATTTAGCCTGGTTTCACTGTTTGCAGTTTTAGATAAGAGTTATTTTGAAAGTCTAATTTGGGATAGCAATTCAACCAGAACTGTCAGCTTACCAATGAAGTGATCTAAAGTTGCGTTTTCATCAGTTACCATGATGTCACAGATATAAGTTAATAAGGCTATACCAAGCTTTTCTTCCTTCCTCTCTCTAAGAGTTATTCATCCCTGGTTTTCTATCAATCCCTTTGTTTTCTACTTTTGACAGACGCTCAAATTATATATGTATATCCAAGGAGTCAACACATTAAATAAATAGCGAGGTGCCTAAATTTCCTTTTATTTATAGGTGTTTCTATCAAGTTAATCACTACAAAGTTGCTAGGTGTCACTTTATCAAGAAAAAAAAACAAATGTTATGTCAGATGATCTGTCATATTTAGATACATAATTTAAATCTGTAGCTCTCGCTTCACTGAGGGGGTCTTCCGTAATTTTATTTTATCATGCTGGAACAATCCTCAAGCAGGCAATCGTTATTATAATTCAGTATCTTAGAAATTTCTCGTAGCTAGGCACGCTTCTATTCGCTCTCCCCCCCCCTTCTTGAACATTAAAGATACAATTCACTCACACCACAGAGAGAAAGACATTTAATGGTGAAGGGTTTAAGAATGAGAGTGGTCTGTTTTCAGAGGAACCCACCAGTTCTTGGAATTCAGTAACAGGACATTGGGCAACTCATAAGCTGCATAGAGAACCCAGCACTCTGAAGCCCCCCACCAAAATTCATAGGAAAAATCCCATTTTTTCCAGCACTATTTCTTCTCTTTTGGGATTTTGATCCCTGACACAATTTTTGTTTCCAACTTCAACACTAAAAAAGCCAAGCTGGAAAAAAAAAAAAGATATCCTTGTGGCTGGGGAAAAAAAAAAATCCTCTAAGAAGAGATTGGGCAACCATTTGTCTGAAATGGTGTAGGATTCCCTACTAGAACATGGGGTTGGACTAGAAGACCTCCAAGGTCCCTTCCAACTCTGTTGTTTTGTTATTCATTGAACTATGGCAATGTTAATAAAAGTATGTACTACACTATGTGTTGTTGGTACCATCATGAAGAAATTCATTTTATTACTTTTATTCCATTCTCACTAATCCACATGATAACCACTGTTCCCTCTAAGGTGTGCGGCCGCGCGGCCGCGCGGCCACGCACGTAACGAGAGAATGCCGCACGGTAGTTTCCAATGGCAGAGGCTGCGCGCCTGCACGCCCGCACACCTGAAGAGGGCGCGACGCGCCAGTTTCTAACTGTCGCGCGGCGTTTTCTACTGTTACAGGAAACATTGATGATAACACCAACCTTGAAGGCCCTCAAAATTTCTTCCCCAAAGTTCCCCATAGATTTAATATTGTAGTAAATTAAAAAGTAAAGTAGCCCAGAGGAATCTGAGTTACTATAAGCATAGGCCACATTTAAGAGCAACATTAAAGCCAGCGTTTCGGTTCCATTTGGGGCAGAAGGAGGAGGGTTAGATTTCAATGTCCTTTTGCATTTAATGTCCTCTATTTTATTTAAAGTAGAGCTCCAGATGCTAAAATCCAATAAAAATGATGGATGGATTAGAATCCAATGAAAGTAATGGATTATTCATTACAACTGCATTTCTGTTCAATTTTGTAGTCCATCCAATCGCTATTATTGGTTTAAAAATACTTATCTTCTACTATCGGTGGCTCAATTAGGTTATTTTAGACTCTGGATGCAAGAGGTCTTGGCTCTTGAGATGACAATGTGTATTAGTGAAAAAAATGTGGTCAGCCTATTCTACTGCTCTTTCAAGTAATTTGCTGAGGTAGAGACTCTGGGTATCTGCCCCCGAATCTTAGCTGGATTGCACCCTCTAAATCCTTGAAAATTTATGCAACAGTTTTATGAGTCTACGCAATTCAGGTTAAAAAAAAGTTCATTCTAATCCATTTGCACCTTTCCCTCCTTCAATCTATACATCCCATTCCTGATCATCCAAGTTAAATGAAATAATTGACTATTACCCAAGAAGAATTTTTTTACGACACGATAGTCATGTAAACATTCAAGATTTCCATAAGAATTTATCCAGGTTGAAATGAGAATGCAGTGCAAAGAGACAGTGATGGGACCATTTTAGCCTCTTCCTTGCAAGCTGTCACTTGTCTTGCTGTCTGTTCTGTGTTTTTTGTCTGTGAGGAAAGAGGCATATCTCAAAGTAAGAAAATTTGGTTTGTTTAGGAAAAAAGAAATCCCACATTTTTCAAACCATCATCTTCAAATCTGAAACTCTTAAGAGCAATTTGGCAGGACTTTGTTCACGCATGACATTGCAGGTTCCTTCAATGCAAAACACAACATGCATGGAAGTAACAGAAAAAAAGTCCCTTCCCACTTATTGTAAACCATATTGACTGAGGTCACCGAAAAGTCAGTCTTCACAAATATAGTGTAGTTGTGTAGTACAAGATTTGGAACTATGTATGGGAACGTTCCATATTGTAGACACCATACTGTACTCCTAAAAAGCAGGTCTTCAATGACATCACAACATGACTTGGTGAGATAGAAATTTTCCCCCTCTCTCTCTTTCCCTCTCTCCCTCTCTCTTCCTCCCTCTCTTGTTCTCTCTCTCTCTCTCCCTCTCCCTCCTTATCTCTTCCTCCCTCTTGTTCTCTCTCTCCCCCTCCCTCTCTTGCTCTCTCTCTCCCTCTCCTTCCCTCTCTTGTTCTCTCTTGTTCTGTCTCCCTCTGTCTCCCTCCCTCTCTCCCCCCTCTTGTTCTCTCTCTGTCCCTCTCCCTCCCTCTCTTGTTCTCTCTCTGTCCCTCTCTCTCTTGTTTTTTCTCTCTCTCTTGTTTTCTCTCTCTCTCTCTTGTTTTCTCTCTCTCTTTTCTCTCTCTCTTTTCTCTCTCTCTCTCTCTCTCTTTCTCTCTCTCTCTCTCTCTCTCTTTCTCTCTCCTCTCTCTCTCTCTCCCCCCCTCCCTTACTCTCTCTCTCTCTCTCTCTCTCTCTCTCTCTCTCTCTCTCTCTCATAGAAGAGCAAATGGGGGTGGGTAAGAGAAACCTTTCCTCTCCCTCCCCCCCTCTCATTTTCTTGTCCTCTATCAGAGATCTGAGAGTTTGAGAGTTCTGTGCAGGATCTTAGCTGTTCCTAGCACTGCGTTCTTCTATACAGAGAGCTCTGATGTCATCCATGGAATCTATTGAAGCCCTTCTCCTGTGACTTAGGAGTCGTCACAGCCCCAAGTGCTCGTACCACTACTGGGACCACTTTGGCCTTGACTTTCCCCATCCTCTCCAAAGGGGGTTGGACTAGATGACCTACAAGGTCCCTTCCAACTCTGTTATTATTCTATTCTATACTCCTTCCCGATATTGGTGTCATTTGGCACCACTGCACCTATCATTACCGCAATACCACATGCAATTCTGACCAAGACCAAATCATTGGATTAGGTTTCTTGAGTCTAGATTGCCCAACTCCTTTCCCTTCCTCTTGTGGTCACTAGCAATAAAGTCAAATATAAAGAATGAAATAAAAATGCTGGTTCACTAAGCTCAAACTTTTTTTTTCTCTTCCCCAATATCTACAACACCCCATGGCACAAATCTAGCTTGTACTTAAATTGGCTTGAGCACATTGCTTTTATGACTTTGAGACAATTTCCAGAAAAGGTTAGTGAGGGTAATGGCAACATTGCCATGCCGAGGGAAATATCTTATGAATATATTTCCTTGTCTGTGTTATAGCTCCTAACAGACAGAGTAATTGAAAATATATCTGAAACCAATTTGTTTTTTTACTTGTATCACTCAAGTTCTGAATGTCTCGGCGGGCCAAATTAAGTTGTTGAGCTTACAGGGGAACAGAGGAAGCCTTTCACCTGAGTTGTTGAGAAATCAAATGATGCAGAAATTCCAATGTACACAATAATAGAAATAAAAATGGATAGCAGAATATCCGTGGTATGAAATTGGCCTAATGTTGTCTGGCATGCAGCATTTTCAAGCTCGGAGTTAAGCAAAATGTTACAAGGGTCTGTGGCCTTAAGTGCAAATTATTGCTTCATATATATATATATATATATATATATAACAGGCAGAAAATGAACATGCAAGAAAATATAATTTATAGTTCTGTATTTCCCTATTTATATCCTTT
>QLTV01001714.1:1014468-1026910 GCA_003457575.1 Thermophis baileyi
ATTAAAAATATTTAAATGGACTCATTATATATAATGCCTGCCTTATTCTTTCTCTAACATATGCCCAAAACATCTAGTATTTGCCAATGAAATGGCATCTGTGAGTGGAACAGATTTCCTTTCTCCCTGCATATTCCTGTAAATCAAGATATATATATATATATATATATATATATCCTCAAAATGATTATGCAGATTGGTGCAAGACTGCATTTCCTTACTTAACTATATTAAAATTTTGATGGGTTATTTCAAACGAATAAATGTTATTCATAACTCTTCACCATGCTACTCTGACATCAAACCTTAAAACAATTCAATTGTTGTTGTTTTCTAATCCAGAAAATAAATATATCACTTATTCCAAATTAAATGCTTGAAAATCTCCAGTTGAACAGACTCTGCATGTAAGATAGCACTTTGATTTCTGACTGTAGACAGTAGCTTCAATCAATTTAAAATGTACTCAGCTGAATGATTGGCCAGGCCGCCTGCCTACCTGCCTGCCTGCCTGCCTGCCTCCTTCTTTCTTCTTCATTATACAATGAGTCTCTTTCTTTCTTTCTTTCTTTCTTTCTTTCTTTCTTTCTTTCTTTCTCTCTCTCTCTCTCTCTCTCCTTCCTTCTTTCTTTCCTTCTTTCTTTCCTTCTTTCTTTCCTTCCTTCCTTCCTTCCTTCCTTCCTTCCTTCCTTCTTTCTTTCTTTCTTTCTTTCTTTCTTTCTTTCTTTCTTCATCAAATACAAATGACAAATTCAAACGAACAAAATGAAAAAAAAATGCTATGTAACAGGGACGATAGACGCATTAGTGCATTTACACACATCCCTTTAGGAACCTGTTCAATATGGGATGAGGTCCACAAAAGTTAAGTCGGAATTAAAACTGTGAAAGTTAGTAGCTGAGACAACTGAATTGAGTAAGATATTCCAGACTCTAACAACTCTGTTACAAAAATCGAATTGTTTACAATCAAGTTTAAAGTGGTTTACATTAAGTTTAAAGCAGTTGTTTGCATGCATTGTTAGGTAAAGCGAGACAGCTGCTTCAGCTGACAGATCCTGCCAGATGTTATCATTGCTCCCAATCAATATTATCGTCTTATTATTACTTGAGATATAGATATATGGAGAATATTATTCTATAGCAGGGGTGTCAAACTCAAGGCCCGGGGGCCGGAGCGTGCTTAGATCTGGCCCACGGGGCCACCCTGGAAACAGCAAAGGACCGGCCCATGGTGCCTCTGCCAACAAAAATGAGGGCCACGGCCCTCCCGAGCTCCTTTTTTTGCTGGCAGAGGATTGCAGGATGCCCATTTTCACTGGCAGAGCAGTCAGGCCCCCCAACATGAGTGATGTGAGCTGGCCACGCCCACCCTGGCCACGCCCATCCTGGCCACCCCACCCCCTCGAAGTGAAACACAACCCTGATGCGGCCCTCAATGAAATCGAGTTTGACACCCTTGTTCTATAGCCTAAGGAGGAAAAGATCAGTTACAAGTTCAGTTTGTTTCCATGCATACAATGGGAGATGTGCCACCTTGTCCCTTCCTTGGCCAGCAAGTCATTCCAGCCTTGCTGGTGGCCTTTTTATTGATCGGCAGGATTATATTTTGAAGGAGACTAATAGCAATAGCAACAGCACTTAGACTTATATACCGCTTTACAGTGCTTTACAGCCCTCTCTAAGCGGTTTACAGAGTCAGCCTCTTGCCCCCAACAATCTGGGTCCTCATTTTACCCACCTCGGAAGGACGGAAGGCTGAGTCAACCTTGAGATGGTGAGATTTGAACTGCCGAACTGCAGCTAGCAGTCAGTTGAAGTAGCCTGCAGTGCTGCACTCTAACCACTGCGCCACCTCGGCTCTTAATGAAGACTTGATGGTGTGAAGTGCCCATTCCACATTGACAATTCCTCAATTAGGATTGGCTGGAAGGAGAACTATGAAAAAGAGCTTCAACCCTAGCTACTGGGGAAACCTACTTGGTTAGGATCCGTGTTCAGTTGGAGATGCCCTTATATACTCATGCCACCTTTCTCTCTAACGTCAGTGTTGCATTTATATCAATATTTCTAAGTGACAAGACGTTGTCTGCCTTGCCTCCGGTTGATATGGTAAATTGCTGTGGGCAGGAGAAGGGGCTGCACTTTGGCAAATGACATTGCCCAAGCTGTAGAGATTTGAATAAAGCATCACCAAAAGGCAGAACTAAGAACTGTGATTTATTAAAGACAGGGAGCAAAAAATAGGACTGGCCATGATAAATAAAGGCAGCCTGACTACTTGCACATTCAGCTGTTCTGCAAGTTTTAGGACATCTGTCTTCACACTTGGAGTTGCCAGCAAAAATGCTTCTTAAGTCATACGTGTCTACCTCCTTTCAATTTGCTTTTCTCTGGACAATTTTAAGGGCTCCCACAGTCCATATGGATCTGGCTTCATAAACATCTTAATTTCTGTATGTATGAAAATTAGACTGATCAAAACTGGGGGGAAAGGGACTTTATTGTAGTGGTGTCCAAATTATGGAATTCCTTTCTCCATGTATAGTATCCGAATGCTAGTGTAGCTTTTTATACACAATTAAAATGTACTTTGTCTTTGATCTTTGTCTTGTTTTAATAAACTGTATGTTGGCTTGAAATTCTGGTAGATACCACCCCAAAAACCTGGGGAAAGCAAAGGGTTTGGAAAGGCTGAATCAGGCTTACACAAACCATTCTTAAACTGCCACCCACCAGAAAATAAAGGAATAGGATAAAAAATGGCTTAAAATGAAGATGTAAACTAAAATAATTTGAACCACATTTCTGTTGACGTTGTCAACAGCACCAGGGAAGTGACATAGACACATTTATTTAATGTTAGAACTTCAGTCTATAAACCAGGCACCAGTTTAGTTGTGTATCGATGTAACATATTGCAGAGGCATTAATTATTTAATTCTGCTTTTAAGCATCATTTCAATACCTAATTAGCATACAATAACTGCCTTTCAAAAGTTAAATTAGATATCCGTGACATTTTGAATATGGCAAGATTTTTCTCCTCTTTTTTTTTATGTCTCCTCTTTTATTTCAGTTCTTTGGTTCTTTTGTGCTGTTGATAAGGGTGAATGATGATAGTTTAATTCAGAGATGTTGTTCTGAGGGGAAAAAATGATTAACACATCAAACTTGTTATCTTTTATGGCTTGAAAGAGAATTAGAATGATTGGGAGGTAATCCTTTTGGGTTTGTCGAATAAATAATTTAAAGTCACCTTTGATCAGTTTCCCAAAGAAAGACACCACAACAATCTTCTGACTGGATAAAATATTTACAGGGTTTTTTTTTCCTTCTTAAGAAAACTGCTCAAATATATTGGAGGAGCGTGAGGGATAGTTGAGGTTAGAACATGATGAAAATTTTGCAAGCCTCAAAGATACAACAGTGAATACTCCCCTTTTAACGACTCTCATCCCGTAAATAATTTGGGGTAGTCGAGGGGACTGGATGGAGCTGAGAGTTTACTGGCCGGATGCCCTTCCTGACGCCACGTGGAGTTCGCAGCAGACATTTTTTTCTTTGTGCCCGGGGAGAGAGAAACATCTGCCACTACCTTGGGCGCTATCTAACAAAATGAAATTCAATGGTGAAAAAAGTAAGGTTCAACATTTAGGCAAGAAAAACAAAATGCACAGGTACAGTATATGTGGTACCTTGCTCAACAGTAGTAACTGTGAGAGGGATCTTGGAGTCCTGGTGGACAACCATTTAAATATGAGCCAGCAGTGTGCAGCAGCTGCCAAAAAAGCCAACACAGTTCTAGGCTGCATAAACAGAGGGATAGAATCAAGATCACGTGAAGTGTTAATACCACTTTATAATGCCTTGGTAAGGCCACACTTGGAATACTGCATTCAGTTTTGGTCGCCANCAATATCTCAGGCGCTGCCACAACGAAGAGGGAGCCAAGCTATTCTCCAAAGCTCCCGAGGGTAGGACAAGAAGCAATGGGTGGAAACTAATCAAGGAGAGAAGCAACTTAGAACTAAGGAGAAATTTCCTGACGGTTAGAACAATTAATCAGTGGAACAACTTGCCTCCAGAAGTTGTGAATGCTCCAACACTGTACGTTTTTAAGAAGATGTTGGATAACCATTTGTCTGAAGTGGTGCAGGGTTTCCTGCCTAAGCAGGGGGTTGGACTAGAAGACCTCCAACTTCCATCTCTGCTATTCTATTCTATTCTATTCTATTCTATTCTATTCTATTCTATTCTATTCTATTCTATTCTATTCTATTCTATTCTATTCTATTCTATTCTATTCTATTCTATTCTATTCTATTCTATTCTATTCTATTCTATTCTACCTAGGGTTGAACTCTCAACCTTCTGAACGGGAGGCGATTAGCTTCACTGCTAGGCCACCACGACGCTCAAAGATATAACTGTGAATGTTGCTACAAATTCACCAATGCTTTACAGAAATATGAATATGTAAACTTGTGATTCCATTGGTGAATTCACTGCTACCAAAGCCTGGGTCAATATGTCATCATATCTCTAGCCTTCGATTTGTGGTGTCAAAGCTCTGCCTAATTTATCAAAATGACTCCATGCCTCTGTAGGCATTCATGGCCTGGTACTGGTAGTCCTTGACTTACAACCATTGGTTTAGTGTCCATTGGAAATTACAACGGCACTGAAAAAAGTGACTTATGACCATTTTTCACACCTCTGACCATTGCAGCATCCCCATGGCCACGTGATCGAAATTTGGATGCTTGGCAACTGACATGCACTCATGAATTTGTGATCACTTTTGGCAACCTTTTGACAAGCAAAGTCCACGGGGAAGCCAGATTCGCTTAGCAACCATGTTGCTAACTGAACAACTGCAGTGACTCACTTAACCACTGTGGCAAGAAAGAAAGGTAGCAAAATGAGGCAAAACTCACTTAGCAACGTTCTCACATAGCAACAGAAATTTAGGGCTCAGTTGTGGTCTTAGTCAAGGATTAGCCGTGTTGACATTTATGCCGTCCTTTCTCGAAGATCATTTCCAGGTGTATAAGTTTACATTTTTTGTGTTGCCGAACGCATCTTTTCTATAGGGTACACTTGGGAATGTGTGGGTCATTGTGAGCAGCACAGAGAAATGAAACACATGGATGCTGTGTTTGAATTTCCTTTGTTCTGTGTTCAGGAAGGGCAATTTGAGGAAGAGCCGAGGTGGCGCAGTGGTTAGAGTGCAGCACTGCAGGCTACTTCAGCTGACTGCTAGCTGCAGTTCAGCGGTTCAAATCTCACCGGCTCAAGGTTGACTCAGCCTTCCATCCTTCCGAGGTGGGTAAAATGAGGACCCAGATTGTTGGCAATATGCTGATTCTGTGAACCGCTTAGAGAGGGCTGTAAAGCACTATAAAGCGGTATATAAGTCTAAGTGCTATTGCTATTGCTATTGCTAAGATTGCATTAAATTGTGATATGGAGAGAATCCCTACAAGCTCCTCTCTAGATCTACTTAGCAATTAACAGGTACTGTAAAAGATAAGAAGTCTCTGTGGTGCTCATCTCCATTTCAAGGCCGTTGATCCAGCGCTGTCTGAAGACATTTCTGTGGTCATGTGGCCAGCATGACATCACGGAGCGCTGTTACTTTCCCACCAAAGTGGTACCTATTGATCTACTCCCATTGCCCCTGTCAGGCCTGGAAACCATCTCGGGCGTTGGATCTTCAGGCCTGCCATATTTAGTGTGGGAAACTGGGAGGGGGGATTGTATGAGTGGGAACATATAGTCAAAATAACATTCTTTTCTCCGAGAGTCAAGGCCACTCTGCCCTGCACCTGGTGGGGTGTGACTGGGAGGCATCTCCAGTTGGGACGGTGCATTGATTGGACAATGTGATGGACATGTGGGTGCTGGGGAAGGGACTTGGACTTTCTTTTGGGTGGGGAAAACCGGAAGCTTTCAGATTTGGGTTTCCCCAGATGTGCCAATATGACATCTCTAATAAAATGGAACTTTGAGGAAATCCATGCCTCAGAGTTTTCTTTTGTTGGGAGTGTTACTTGGAACCCTGACAGCCCCAGCTGCTGGGTTGGCAGCAGCTGGGGCAAGGACAGGAGCTCACCCCATTATGTGGTGCTTGGGTCTCGAACCTGGGCTGCTGGCTTTCCAGCCAACAAGCCCACCGTCTTAACCGCTGTGCCACTGCGCCACCCCAGCAATTAACAGGAGCTGTTAGAAAATTTCCTAAAGAAGTTGAAATCCCTAAGGAAGATAAAGACAAGCCTTGGTTGCTCTTAAGTTCTTATTTAGAAACAAGCACTAAAATCTCACAATTTCTCCTTGTTCTTGTTCCCTCCTCCCCCTGAGTATTTTTCTGTGGGAAGATGAGATTTAGAGGAAAGAAGAAAGAGTGTATTGGAAATGATGTGACTGCTCAAGGCTCGATTTTCAGATGTGCTAAGTACGGGACAAATGAGAAAAGTACAAGAAAGGAGAAACTTCTTGATATTCAGTGCCTCCGACAGCCCATCCCCAGGTGAATAGGGCACCTTCAGATCTCGCCGGCCTTTTTCAAATAATCATGATAATGCTGAATTTCAAATAATCACGATAAAAAAGACGATGCAAATAGAAACCATATGCCGTTTATTTTCTTATTGCATTAATGACTTCTTCTTCTCCTCCTCGCCTCCTCCTCCCTCTCTTCCTCTCATAAAGAAATAGGGCAGCTGGGGTAAAAGCCACTGAGCATCAGTGCCTCTCCTGTCAAGCATTTCTTGGAGTTAATTAAGCATGTTGAAGAATAGCCAGTGTCACAAGTGGCTCTCTTTTAAAGAGTGATGCCTTTTAAGATTCAAGATGGGAAAATTGGCATGACTTCTCTTTTGAGAGAATTCATGTTTTTATGAAACTTTCTTTAAGGGGAGGGTTGGGGAGAGATCCAAATCTTAAATTGGCACAGAAAAGGATGTGACTTTTTTTGGGGGGGGGGGAGAGAGAGAGGATAAACTTTCCCGAGCTATTTTGAAAACAGCAAGGTGACGTATAGATAAACTTTTTCAAGTTTGCGTGACCCAGATTTCTGTTTTTATCCACCCAACGCATGCCAGCTGAAAGCTTCTTTTTATTTCTCATGTCTACCCAGCCATGAGAAATGATGTTGGCTTCTTACAGTTTTCTGGCAACAGAAAGAAAAGCAGGCAATTGGAAAGGAGGTGTCAAGGAAGCTTACGGTGAACTGAGGCCGCGGGGCATTTAAGGATCTGAGATTGGTGATTGTAAAGAAAGGGCAATATTTGGACACCTAGAGTTTCTGACTCTCTTGGAACAAGCATGTCCAATTAATGAGATCAATTAGAATTCTATGAGCAATCTCATGGGTTTAGCTATACCATGAATGGACCACCATCGTGCAAAGTTGTCTGAATGACAATCAGATACGTCAGAGGTGGGTTCCTCCCAGTTTGGACCGGTTCTATAGAACCGGTAGTAACTTGGCGGCCTGGGTCGCTAGAACCGGCAGCGACCCAGGCCTGCCATGCCCCCAAACCGGTTCCTTCAGCGGCACCATAGGCACCACCATTTTGGGTTTTTTTGCTTCTGCTTTTTTTAAGCACTGCGCATGCGTGAAGTGTGCATGTGTGAAGTGCACGCGCGCGGTGCGGCACTGAGCAAACCGACAGCGAAGAAAAGAAGAACCCACCCCTGAGATACGTCCTTGAAAGTCTACTCAGATATGGCCTTGAAGGTTTACTCAAACATGACCTTGAAGGTCTACTCATTGGCCCATTGAGAGTTAAATATAGTGGTAAGAGTATTGGTCTAAGAAGAGGAAACCAAGGTTCCCAGCCACAGATATTTCATGGGTGGCTTGATAAACAGAGAAAAAGAAGAATGCTTGGAAAAAAATTGGTGAGATCTATTCGAATTTAGTTCTGAAGTTAATAAGAAATTGCTTAGTAAGTATGTTCAGCAAGCAATACCTATTTTAAATATTACCATTAATTTAGAACTACATTGTTATAATAAAGGTGAAAGCTTATCTTAATATATTAGTTTGAAATCTTAGATATATGGAAAAAAATAGTATTTGTATATTGATGAATGATTTTGTGATAGCTTTTTCAACCCTCATTTGTAAAATAATTATATAATCCCCAAATGTGGTCCTAAATTAGTCAGAAATATAACTAGTGCTTTGTGATAAATGACCTTGTGCTAAATTTAGGCAATGTCCCATATCTCTGAGCCCTGATAGGCATAGAAAATGTTTCAGATTTGCTTGTATACTTTTAACTGAAAGTGAATTTTCTTAAATTAAGTATAATTACTATAAGGGCATCATAAAAGCAATGCCTTTTTTTTCTTTTTGTATTGCAATAAAGAAATTGTAATAATATGAAATGAATCGAAGAACATTTCACACTTTAATGAAAATACATTTTATTGTTGCCCTTGTTTAAATAATACTTTATTTAGAACACTTTAGCGTTTAATATATTATTCAGAATAATTTAATTTACTAACCTCTTACTCAAAATAAAGTTTAAGAGGTATTTTTGGATAACTGCACAACAGAGTATTTTTTAAATATTTCTGGGAAGAAAATTTGTTGTATCAATAAAAGTATTTAAAATAACTTTTAGGTTGGGAAAACAGGCCTTAAATATTGTCATTCTTCTATATATTCTTCTAAGCTCCTCAACTACTAAATTCTTAAACATTGGCTTTATGTTAGATATATTGAAATTGTCTGGCTGTAATTTTGCATCTTTTAAACGCAAAAACCCTTCAATCAATTCCATTTCCAAAAGGATGTTTACATTACCTGCATTATTTAACATGTCAAATCTAAAATAATACCTAGAGACTTTTCAAAAGAAGAGTCTTGGATAGCAATTGCATTTAAAAATAAGACTGATTGATCTACCTAGTACACAATATAATATTTAAAAATATATATATTTCACACACGAAACTGACTCGTATATCACACGCACACACTGTTCTTCACCTGTTTCACAGAACAATTAAAACTACTGTGTATAAGAGGATAGACACACCAAAAACTGGCCATAAGTATACGTAGTCCTCAACTTACAACCACATTTGAGCCCAAAATTTCTATTGAGACGCAAGACAATCATTAAATGAGGTGGGCCCCATTGGATGAACTTTTCTGACATAGTTGTTAAGCGAATCACTGCGGTTGTTAAGCAAATCATACAGTCATAAAGTGAATCTGGCTTTCCCTCATTGACTTTGGTTGTTAGAAGCTAGCTGGGAAGGTTATAAATGGTGATCACATGACCCCAGGATGCTGCAACTGTCATAAATACATGCCGGTTGCCAAGCGCCCAAATTTTAATCACGTGACCACGAAGATACTGAGATGGTCATAAGTGTGAGGACACATTTTGAGTGCTGTTGTAGTTTCAAATGGTCACTAAACGAATTAGAATTAGAATTTTAGAATTCTTCTTCTTCTTCTTCTTCTTCTTCTTCTTCTTCTTCTTCTTCTTCTTCTTCTTCTTCTTCTTCTTCTTCTTCTTCTTCTTCTTCTTCTTCTTCTTCTTCTTCTTCTTCTTCTTCTTCTTCTTCTTCTTCTTCTTTTGCCATATCCGTCATAAGACGTTGGTGATAGAATTAGAATTAGAATTATTAGAATTAGAATTAGAATTAGAATTAGAATTAGAATTAGAATTAGAATTCTTTATTGGCCAAGTATAAAAAACCAACAAATGGTTGTAAAACAAGAACCGCCTGTATGCAATGGACACCTGGAGCATTGTAACAGGCATACAGAGTTTCAAATTCTAAACACTAAATGAATGGTTGTAAGTAGAGGACTCCCTGTCATTAAAATAGTACATTCCCGGTGTTGGGAGGACTTGCCAATTCCTTGGGAACCTTGTTGGAACTCTGTGGTTTTCTTCCTTCTGCAGTCCCAGCGCCGAGTTACATTTCATCTCCCCGATGGGTCTCAAGAAAGCTGCAGTGACAGTGGGCTGGGAGACCACGAGCCCAGCAGTAACACCAGTATGACCCATCCTTTGCCACTGGGTTTCCCTCAAGAGGAGTACTATGAGCAGACCTCACCCAACAGTCGGACAGAGGGAGATGGAAACTCAGATCCGGAGTCCAGTAAGTTGATTGTATTTGGTCATATTTGCTTTGAAACCACTCCAGGGAAAAGAGCGTGGCTTGAGAAGGACTTAAGGCAAGAGAAATGATCTTTAACTGAAAGCAACCAAACAAGTTCAGGTAAGTAGAAGGTCAAGATGGTTTTGTTTTGTTTTCCTACTTGCCTCTGTTTAAATTATTTTTCCTGCGCTTGCTTGGGGTTATTTTGAGAGTCAGATGATGGAGCCAAATTTTCACTTCTGCTTCGAGATGGGGGAAGGCTAAAGCTTGGCAACCTGTAAATTTTAAAGCATACCATGCTAATCTGGGGAGGGGACGAAAAAAAATAAGAACAGGAAATAAGAATCAGGAGCAGTAGAGCTGTAGGGTCAAGAAGAGGGTAACCTTTTGAGCAAAGCCTGGCCTTGAGTGGTTCTATTTTAATTTCAGTTACATTGTTGGGCAGAATACAAAGGCAGACTTTCCATTTTGACTGGGCATTTGAAGAACCTAAAAATTGCAGCAAAGTTGACAAAGGTATGATACCCCACTTGGATGATGATGATGATGATGATGATGGTGATGATGGTGATGACTTGAATGTAGTTAATGCGTCGAACTTGCATTTTTAATATTTATGAATAGATTGGATGAAATAATTTGTATATGATATGTTTTCAAATTCTCATTGTTCCAGACAACCCATACTTCACTTCTTACATTAAAATAAAAATAAAAATTATTATGTAACTGTTTAATTTTAAAGCCACAAAACTTTGGGTGGGAAGCAGTTATGCATCCATTCCTTTGCAGCTGCTTTGAGATAAGGCAAACAATGTCTTTTTAGCTTCTATTGAAAATATGAAAGATGGATTATTGTTACTGTTTTAGCCATATTTGATTTATTTAAACTATTTTTTTTTCAATGATGGGAGAGGGTGTCCCACTTGAAGCAGTACAGACCAATATGTGCTAAATTCTTCTGTGGAAGGCTCTGTATGAGTTCTCATCAGTGATCTGTGTTACGTTGAAGAAGTCCAAACATAATAGAAGACCCTATCTGAACCAAAGCTTAAGAGGAAACAAAACTTAGGCACAATGTGGAACCTAAGAACATCTACTCTAACTACTGTTGTCAACGTAAGCTGCTACTATAGGCAGTAGAAATATTGTTGGGTAAGAGAAATGGTCAAACAGTTTAGACCCATCTACTGGTCTTCAACGGTTAATTATCTGTCCCCTCAAGTTGAAGTTTCATATCTAGGATAATTAATGTTATGTAGTGAGAACTTTTATCCCCAACTGATGTGGTTGTGGTTTTTTTAACTTCCAGAGCAATTTATTGTATGCAATTGATTCCTCTTTCTGATAGTTTGAGAGTTATTTGAAAACCACCAATATATCAGAAAATGGATTCAATTAACCGCAGTAGAGCAGTCATGAGCTGTATCAAAAACATTAGTCAGAACAGGTAGGATTAGCTTCCAAGGGATGTTTCAGTGGTATCAAATGGGATTTTTTCCTTCTCCCCTTCAGCCTTGCTTGGAACTATTTAGGTTGATGTATATCTTTTGTCATTTTAATTTTAAATAGAAAAAAATCTACCATGAAGATTACGCTGAACTTCAGCAGGTGAATATGATAACTATTTCATGCAGCAATGTAGCATAAAACGTGGCAAGTGTGTTTAGAAACAAATAATGTAGTTGGATAGATACTGTAACAGCCATGGTGGTGCAGTGGTTTGAATGCAGTACTGCAGGCTAATTCTGCCAACTGCCAGCAGTTCGATTCTCACCGGCTCAAGGTTGACTCAGCCTTCCATCCTTCAAAGGTCAGTAGAATGAGGACCCAGATTCTTGGGGGCAATATGCTGACTTTGTAAACCATTTAGAGAGGGCTGTAAAGCACAATGGAGCAGTATATAAGTCTAAGTGTTTATTGCTATTGCTATATGCATAATCTATCAGATACTGTTTTTTCTGGACTTTCATAACAAAGTGCCATGCAAAAAAAATAATCCTGAGTAGATTTAGCAATTATGGGATAAGAGGAAATAACCTCCTATGGATTGATAACTGTTAAAGAAAGTGACGTAGGAAGAATATGACATTTCCATTGATGAAGTCCTGTAAATAGGGAAGCTCTCCAAGCTTACGCATTTGACTGGTGAATTTAACAAGTTCATTCATAATCTGGAGTAAGACAAAAGAAAAGCAGCAAATAACACCAGAAGTACTGTAATTCCCCCAAATGGGACCTGGGTAAGCAATTGTAAACCGATGCTCCTTTGAGCAATCAATTATTCCTAATTCTATATAGA
>QLTV01001714.1:1060838-1093338 GCA_003457575.1 Thermophis baileyi
GATGGATGAATGGATGGATGGGGAGGAGATCAATTTAGAAGGTGAAGATGGATGGATGGATGGATGGGGAGGAGGAGATCAGTTTAGAAGGTGAAGATGATGGATAGATGGACGGATGGATGGATGGAGGAGGAGGACCCTCTTTTAAGGACAAAGCTGAAGAGTGACTTCTTTCAAATTATCCCATTTTCTAGTTACATTTTCAACTGTTCAGGCTGTTTGTTCATTGGGTATATATAAATTTATCTCATTCACTGTTCCAACAAAAGAGGACATTTATTAAGTATTGTTTCTTTTTCCGTGTTTATATAACACTAAATTTTTCATGTTTATTTGGTTTTTTTTTCTTTTTTGTTTTTTGACTAAACGTCTTTAATGTGTTACTAATTTGTTATTGTTTCAAATAGTGATCAATAAAAGAAATAGGATTTAACTATGTTGGAAAGGGAGAAGGCCATTCAATATTGGTAAGGAGAAATAATTGGTGATTTCTATTTATAGGACAGAATGTGATAAAAGCCCAATTATTTCTACCCAGAATTTTTTTTTTAGTAGAAAATGGTATATAATAATTGTAAGTCATAAGATTAAATCACAATCACTAGTCAGTAGGTTAGGCTTTGCTTTCTTGAAGAAAAAAACATATGACAGATACAGGGGTGGGTTCTACTTTACCTTGCTGCTGGTTCGCTCAGTGTCACGCCGCATGTGTGTGTGCACGCTTTGTGCGTGCTTTGCGCATGTGCAGTGTGCTTTGCACATGCTTCATGTGCGCTTCGCACGTGCTTCGTGCATGCACAGTACTTTAAAAAAGCTTCTGCGCATGCGCAGAAGCAAAAAACAAAATGGCACCGCCTATGGCGCCGCCGAAAAAAAACCGGTTCTGGGGCGTGGCAGGCGTAGGTTGCTACCGGTTCTAGCGACCCACGCCACCACGTTACTAACAGTTCTATAGAATTGGTCCAAACTGGTAGGAACCCACCTCTGGACAGATAGCAACAAGGAGGATTTTTTTGTCTGATTGATGGACAAATAGATAAATTTGGCATTTATTTAGACAGAAGGAATTTTAGTTATCTATTTATAAAATGCTTAAACAACCTGAATCTTAAAAGAGTGTACTGACTTCTAGTGAGCAATAACACTGATCTATTTCATCCAGTTTTGTTAATACAGTCTAGCAATAGCAATAACACTTGGGTTTATATCATCTCCTTTTTATGACCCCATAAACTCTTGTGGGGTGGAGTCTGGGCAACTGAATGGAGCTGAGTGTTTATTGGCCGGATGCTCTTCCTGTCGCCAATGCGGAGTTTCATTCAGCAGATTCTCATTGTGCCCAGAGAGAGAAATATCTGCCTCTACCTAGGATCGAACTCACAGCCTCCTGATTGTGAGGCGAGAGCTCCACCTGTAGGCCACTGCACCACTCAAATAACACTCAGGCTTATATACCAGTATATAAATGCTTTACAGCCCTCTCTAAGCAGTTTACAGAGTCAGCATCTTGACCCCAACAATCTGAGTCCTCAGTTTACCAACCTCAGAAGGATGGATGGCTAAGTCAACCTTGAGCCAGTGAGGATCGAACCCCTGGCAGTCAGCAGAATTAGCCTGCAATACTGCATTCTAACCACTGCACCACCATGGCTCCTAACTCTAATTATTCTTTTTCATAGTCATCACAGATTCTTTAGTAGTCTAGTCTAGAGTTGTGATGGATTACCTCAGGTCCCCAACCCCCAGACCGTAGAGCAGCACCGGTCCATGGCATGGCAGCAACAGGTCCATGCAAACAAGCAAAGCCCCATCTGCGAGATGCAGGCAGCACACGAAACCACATCCCCTCTGGTCCAAGGAAAAACCTTTTTCCATGGGACTGGTCCCTGATGTGCAAAAGGTTGGGAACCACTGGATGTAGCAATAGCAATAGCACTTAGACTTATATACCGCTTCACAGTGCTTTACAGCCCTCTCTAAGCAGTTTACAGAGTCAGCCTATTGCCCCCAACAATCTGCGTCCTCATTTTACCCACCTCGGAAAGATGGAAGGCTGAGTCAACCTTGAGCCGGTGAGATTTGAACCGCCGAACTGCAGCTAGCAGTCAGCTGAAGTAGCCTGCAGTGCTGCACTCTAACCACTGCGCCACCTCGGCTCAGTGTGATGTGATGTGTATTTGACCAATTTTCCTTTGTTTAAAGCTCAAAGCATAGAACATAGAATAATAAGGTTGGAGATGGCTGTGGAGGTCTTCTAGTCCAAACTCACTTCTCATGGCAGGAGATACTATACCGTTCCAGAAAAATGGCTATCCATTGCCATTTTTTGCAATTGCCAACAGGTTTCATTCATCTCTCAAACTATGAGTTCTGTATATGTGTGTCTGCAATGAGTAAAAACCCAGTGACTACATATAGTAAAACCTTGATTTAACAGACCATTCAAAGGATCGGTTATCCCTGAGTGTCCATTAAATCTGAAAGTACAACATTTACAGTACATTATGTCATTTGGGTAATGATGCCATTATGCAAATGAGGGAAATCAGGTCATTTGAATCAATTTACATCATTTCTGTAATGTCATCGCTACACAAATAATGTCAGTTGACGCAAATGATGTAAATCTAATGTAATTTAAAGTAAATTTAAGTGTCCCAGCTGGATTACTTCGGATAGAGTAAACTTGTCCATTGCTTGTGGGGATATCCAGATGGAAATTTTGCCTATTATATTCCGGGTACATTAGATCACTTCGGTTGGATATTCACAAATATATTCCATTAAACAAACAATCAAACAAAAATCTTATTGTTGTGAGGTCTTGGAGGGGGAAAAAAGGATTAGAAAGAGTTGGGGTGCTGTGATTCCTGCTGGAAATTATGCTACAGATACATTATTATCTGTAGCTCAATTAGTATGACTGCAGGTCATTCCAGCTGTATCCAAGTAGGTGACCAGCATGATAAAATTTAGCTTAATGAGAGCCAGATTAATAATCACATAAGCATACTTTAATCAGATGACAAATTTACACACTGTAGCTGATCTTAACATGTGGAAGCCTGATTTGGAAACCAAAAGGATAAATTATGGTCTAGTATTTGGGAATTCCAATGGTGTGGGTTAACACTTAACCACAGACATACTATTTCGGCTATGCTATTACAGACATGAGGTCATAACGACCGCTCTAGCTGCTGGCCGTAGTCCAGGTAATTGCACTACAATATTGTGACTAGTGGTTCTGGATCTATTGCTTCCAAAAGGTGCAGAAGACCATTTAAATTTGTTCTTGCCATATGAATTATTGCACGACGTAGATTGTACCTGGTCATCAATTTCATAGGGAGCTTCATCATCGCTGATGTCAGAATCGGCGGCGCCGGGTTCCTCATCGTCCATTACAAAATTTTCATTGCAATCCGATTCCACTTCACTCAGATCACTCTCTGCTTCTTCATACCATGTTAGAACAGTTTCTTCGAAGTTTGGATCACCAAATCACACTCTTTTTGGTGGGAAACTTGGCCCCGACATTATAAAAATATTTATTCGTTAACAAAGATCTGCGGTCAAAATGACCGCATCTCAAATTCAAACGACAAAAAATGACAAAAAAACACCAAATAACTCACGCAAGCGCGATGCTGCATACACTCTTATTGGCGGGAAAACAAAAGCTATTCGCAACCGGAACGGTCCATTTCTAAAAATAGGGGTGTTCCAAACATTTTGGAAAACTGTTGGGGTCACTATGACTGTGGGTCTGTAGTTATGTGTTAAATTAGGAATTTCAAACTACTTCCACTACATTGCCAAGAAAATTCTTTGTATGTATTAACAAGAATCAAAGATATATTTACTTAATGATGTCGATATGTGATGATATATAGGGAAAACGGTTCAGTGTATCTCTCCCTTATTTGAATGAAAGTGGTTCATCCATTAAGCTTATTTTTCTTTTTTCCTTTTTTCAAGTTTTTTATTTTATTTTATATACATGTATCAATGCGTGAACAGTGCGGCACCTGGGTGTCTTACATTCTAAAACAAATAAAACTACGGTAGTAGAATTAATCATAGTTATTACATTCAACCAACTTATATATTTCTAATAATAATACACATTTATGTTAAGTTATAGTCTATCATTATTCAATTATCCCATGTTTTCTCTTGTTATTGCTTTTATTATATAAAAGTGTATACACTAATATTCCCCCTTTCTCTTATTTTTAGCTCTTATTCTCTTTTAATCATGTCACCCTTTTATTAAGAGACGCTTTCTTTCTAACCTACCTGGCTTCTAATCATGTCACCT
Source organism: Thermophis baileyi (assembly GCA_003457575.1). NCBI lineage: Eukaryota > Metazoa > Chordata > Lepidosauria > Squamata > Dipsadidae > Thermophis > Thermophis baileyi. The sequence goes on from QLTV01001714.1 coordinate 1,065,163, forward strand.
ACCTAAAAAAAGAAAGGAAAGAGAGAGAAAAAGAAAAGCAAATCAGAACAACAACGAAGGAGAAAAATCATCTATCCATCGTCTCTTGTCCGCTTCAGTACTTTAATTGCTATGCTTTTTTTTTTTTACTTGCCTCCCATTTTCCTCTCTGAAAGCTTATTTTTCAAGCAGGTTATCAGCATGATAAAACCTTGCTTATTCAAAAGCTCTTATGAAAACAAGGAAATACGAAGGAACAAATTGCTTTGGTATCATTGTTTGAGAATGGCAGAAGGTGGGAAAGAAGAAAGGAAAACTTATGAATGTAACAAATTAACCATTGTTGGTTAAATTGGACCTCTGACATCTCATACTGAAATTTACTCTTTTCCAAGTTTCTAAGAGAAGCCAGCAGAAAGTGAACAAGTCTGAACATATCGATGCCATGCAGAATCAAATATGAACATACTATTCTCACTTTTGCTGTGTGAACAGTAGTACTTTGTCACCTTGCGAGATGGTGTGACATTTCAAACAAAGGGAACATGCAATATTGTCCTTCTCCCTTGTTCTTCATAAGATTATTTTTAAAAAGAATCTCATAAAATAAAGATAAAAGGTATTGTATATTTTTTATCACAATTTTAACTGAGGGCAGAATCTTTGTATATTTGAAATATGTAAAATATAAAAACTCTCACTATGGTTTCAACATCTTGTGCTGGGTATAGGTAGCCTTCCTCCCTCCCTCCCTCCCTCCCTCCCTCCCTCCTTCCTTCCTTCCTTCCTTCCTTCCTTCCTTCCTTCCTTCTTCCTTTCATCACCTTGAGTCCTGAAAGTGCATCAGTTTTAGATAACAAAAAGTTGCACACAGTTTACACAAATGTTTGTATATTTCCTTTGCAGATGTTTTTGCTTAATACAGGCAATTCCCATTATAACCCATTTTTGTCTTTCTAATTAGAAAATTGTGTTGCCAAATTTTAAAGTGCACATTTCAGTGAATAACTTTGTTTGGCTCTATTATTGCACAATTTCATGTAGGCTTATATTAAAATATTAGTCAAAGTATGCAAACATTGTTCAATGTAACGGAAGTTATTTCCAACATTCAGCATCCTAAAATTGTTTGACTGTCATCATACCTTCCTTTTATTAAAAGAGTTTCTTGAATTGTAATAGCTGCTTTTATTACTTTTTATCATTCTTATGAGCTGTTGATGAATTATAGCTCCTACTCAGATGTTACTCCATTATAATTACACATTACAATTTATTCTCATAACTGTCCCCTCATTTCTTTTAGTCACCAAGTCATTCAATGTCCAGGCTGCGTGTCAGGTTCTCATGAAGTTATGAATAATAATTCATTGTGTAATTTGTTAACCAGGGAAGACCTAGAAGAAGAAAAAAAGTCATTTCATTATCCCAAAGAACATAAAATGGCAACCTAAGGTGTAATTAGAAAAAGGGCTAATCTTTTCTCCATACTCTGTTTATTACAACATCTCTCTGTTTGCACAACATTAGTGTTTACTTCCTAGTCATTACGTTTTGGCTAAGAGAATGAAAGATTTATACTAGATTAAGGTGAGAGAAGAAAATAGTCCCATAGATTAAAAACTTAAAATATAAATAGTACCCTACTGAATCATGAGAATGACAAATCTATACAGCATAATAAAAAGCAGAGACATCACCCTGCCAACAAAAGTGCGTAGATGAAACTCAAATACTTTGGCCACCTAATGAGAAGGAAGGACTCACTGGAGAAGAGCCTAATGCTGGGAACGATTGAGGGAAAAAGAAGAAGGGGATGGCAGAGAATGAGGTGGCTGGATTGAGTCACTGAAGCAGCAGGCGTGAGTTTAAATGGACTCCAGAGGATGGTAGAGAACAGGAAGGCCTGGAGGAACGTTGTCCATGGGGTCACGATGGGTCAGACACAACTTCACAGCTAACAACAACTGAATCATATCTTTATGATTTGATCCAGCAATCTGTTCTGACAGTGACCCATCAACCCACTAATCTCCCAACAGATGACCTTCAAAGGCAGTCTTTGACCCTTATAATTTCCATGAGTTGGTCCAACCCTTTTTTTCCAAGTCAGATAAACTGATAGCCAGCACCACAACTAGCAGTAGCCAATTCCAATGTTTAGTCAGCCGTTATAGGATGTGATGGACTGGTTTTGCCCCTTCTGAGAATGGCAGAAGAGTGAAGGTGTTGTAGATGTTGCTTGGCAATGGGCAAACCTGTATGATTATTGTGTTGGTTTTTAATCTTATTATGGTTTAGAGATCCATAAATCACTCAGTGTCAGCCATGCTTGGAACAGCGTATAAGCCTGGATAGGAAAGTAAGTACGTAAATAAATTAATAAAGAGACAGATGAGTAAGTATTTTCTTTAGAGCATTAGAAGTAGGAAAGACGAAAGGGAGATAGATATTTGAATCTTCTGAAAAGAATCTCTTTGGTAGGGTTACATCATAAATGTCAGAGTATTGCCTATTAAATATGCATGTGGTCTCCATAAATGTAATGGGGAAAGTAGATGTCTGAATATTTTCAAATGTGTAGAGTATTTTGTAGTGCATTAACACAGTACAGTATTAGTTACAAAAGGTAACAAGAAGGCTGGAGAAAACCAATAAAAAGTTCAAAATGTATTTACTACAGTAGAACACTTTGGCCAGATACAGAGTTATATCTTTATTTGTGTCAGCTGTTACTAGTCTTTCAATTTTTTTTTTAAAAAAACATTTTTAGATGGCTTAAATTAGGGGAAATGTGAAATTAAAAAAAAAGAGGCGTTCTTCTATATTTTGTGGGCAAGCATTCATCCAAGGAGTAGCAAACGTATTGTGGACTTTGAATTGAAGAACAAAATATGAAACTTTAGTGCAATTCTTCAGAATGGCTGTTAGTGTAGTGTAATGGTTAATGCAACTTTCTTGGTGATCCAGGTAGATGTGTGAACTTCAACTTCCTGAAATTCTCTGCCATATCCAGAGATGAGATAAGATATTGGATTAGTTTCCAGACTGAAATCTCTCAACCCAAAGTTGACTGGTGACTTCAATCTCCCAGTCCAATATTAGAATATAGAATAACAGAGTTGGAAGGGACCTTGGAGGTCTTCTAGTCCAACCCCCTGCTTAGGCAGGAAACCCTACACCACTTCAGACAAATGGTTATCCAACATCTTCTTAAAAACTTCCAGTGTTGGAGCATTTCTTCTAGTTCTTCATGAGTTCTCCATCCCTCCCTTTCTGCTAGTTTTTTTTTTTTTTTAAAATGGAAATAAATGAAGAGGTTAGAAGATATTACCTTGAACTACGTAGGAGGAAGGTTAGCTAGAAATATAACAACCATTTCATAATTGTGTAAATTGCCCTTAAGACCATCTGGATAAATGAAAAATCATTATATATGTTGTACAATAAATAAAGGTTGCACAGTTTCATGTACCGAAATTTTATAAGCTTCTTTGAGATAAAAGGGAGTATTTTACTGTTAATAGTAGTAAACCAAATAATTCCAGGTTGGAATGAGTCAGAAGATTCACATGTATTAATTTCAAATTGAATTAAATGTAAGTCCTCAATTAGAAGGCACACAAATGATTAGGAGTTGTTCTTCAGAGACCTTGTATTAAACAACAAAAACAAGAGTGTTTACCTTCCACAGTAACAGAGGGAGTCAGGGCTGATGGCAATGAATAAAGACTGCCTGTGTATTCAACTGCAAGCTACATTCTATTTGAGCCCTATGTTAACATCCTTGACCCTTATTTGGCTATAAATAATCAGAGATATTCATCAGTTGACAGCAGAGACAAAGATTGGATTTTCTTTACAAAAGAGTGGGAGAAAAATGATCTGCCCTCATATTAGCTTTTATATTAGGGGTCCAGTCTGAAGAGCCTCCTTTAGTTAAAGGCACATTTCAAAGATGGTTGCATCAAAGAATTGCAGCATTCTGGAGAAATGAACCAAAGAGTTTACAATACATTAGTACAATATCAGTACTAATGGACTATCAAAAGTGAACCAGTTTGATATCATATTGCTTAACAAAATTAGTATAGTAAAAGCTGTTCTGGAATTGATCCACTCCATTAAACACATGGTGTAATAAAGATCCTAGGACACGTATGTTTGCCTTCATACGTGATAGTTAATAGTTAAAGTAATTTCATAGATGGAGAACAGAAATGGAGGGAGGAATCGTCAGTTTGCCTAATTTTGCCTACAGCATAGTTGTATAGCTACCATGTTTCCCCAAAAATAAGACATCCCCTGATAATAAGCCCAATCGGGCTTTTGAGTGCATGGCAATAAGGCCAAGCGCTTATTTCAGGGTTCAAAAAAATATAAGACAGGGTCTTATTTTCGGGGAAACATGGTATGCTGTATGTAAAATTAGGCAAACTTTAACTGCCCACTGTTAATCCACCACCAATTGCAATGTATTATTCTGTCTATCTTTTATTTTATTTTTTCACAATTATTATTATTTTAATGCTTTTATTTGCTGATCTGTGACCATAATAAGATTGATGATGATGAATGGAGGAAGGAAGAGAGAGAGGAAGAGAGAATGAGAGAGAGGGAGGGAGGTAATTCTGGATATCTGGAATGTAATCTAAGGGTTTAACATAGTTTTGTGTTGTGCTGATTAATTATTGTATTCTGTAATGGCAATCAACCACTTTGTATTTGCTATAAACACTCTGTGGGCATTCTGTCTGTTTTTCTATCTATTTTTTTTAAAAAACCTATCAATCGAAATATGGTGCAACCAATTTAATTAAAAATGCAATGTATGTCTCCTCCAGATGTCGTAATTCTTTTCTGTAAGTATTGCTTATGACTTTTTTCATATTTAAGAATGGACACGGTGCCTTCTGTTAATTTGGAAGTCACAATGACTGATTGTCTGCGTTAATCTAGTGTATGTGTGTGTATGTTGACAAAAAGATGTGATAGGTTTACTGCAGGGCAATTTCCCTTTGATAAATGAAAATTGCTTTCATTTGGTCTTTCAATAGAAATGGTCCTGTGAATAGCAATGAAATTGATTTTTGTTTGCTAATCTAAAGAGGTTACATTTTCTCTAATGCCAGTCTTGTAAACACTGCCAAGAGCAAGGAAAAGAACATTTCATAGTCAGGATTTCCCTAGAAAGTGGGATGAAAATGCATTAGATTTTTGGAGTGAAAAACCTAGTAAATAGCTTTAAAAAGAGGTTCAAATATACTGGATTTGTTTACTGTTTTCCCTTAAATTTAAAGTACACTTACCCGTAAATATGGGGAGAGTTAATTCAAGTCATTTATTCCTAAAACATAAACATCTGCATCAGGGGTGAAATGCTACTGGTTTGGCCTGGTTCGGGCGTACCGGTAGTGGCGGCCGCCGGTGGTTCGGAGAACCGGTAATGGCGGCAGCACGAGGCTCCGCCCACCCACCCGGACGTCGCCATTTTCTTGTTTTTAACCCTCTGTGCATGCGCAAAGCCTTCTGTGCATGCGCAGAGGGTGAAAAAATGTGTGTGATGGTGGCACACGCGCAAAGCGCACACTTCCGAACCAGTAGGGAAGGTAAGTAGATTTCACCACTAGTCTGCATAGGTTGGCCCTGTTTTACAAATGGCTTGATATCCCTTTTTTTTTCAAGCAGAATTGCTATCCTTATTCTTAGGTGGTTTTAATTCTTGTTGATAGGAACAAACCAGAATCAGAACTGGACCTTGTTTGTACCAGTAGAAGGCTCCAAATGACAATTTTAGAGTGTAAGGGAAAAAAAATCTGTGTCGGAGTAAAGAAAGAAGCAGGATAATACAGTTAAAATATGGAAAGAAAATACTAGGATATTCAACCTGTTGTATCTATGGCAATAAAATATTCTGTTACTCCACCTAAACTTTGATAGAAAAAAATACTGTAGCTCTGTTGCCAAACAGTGTTTTTTTTTAGTAGCTTTGCAAGAAAACATTCCTGTTAATAAAACACAACATTCTTTCTAGTCAGGAATACATTTACGCAAAATGGTAACTAGCTAATATCATATTGCAGTATTGACATTTTAAAAAATGCAAGCCTTAAAATCCCATTTGTGTGTGTTTTGGTGCCAGATCATTTTACAATAAAATATTATGCACTGTTATGTTGACTATTAACTGTGACTCTTGGTACTTGTCTTTCGGTTTTCAAAGCATCAGCTTCGTAAAGTCTGCAGAGAGAGAAATTAATCCTTCAATTATGACTGAAATGAGTTCCATTACTGGTTGTCTACAACTGATTCTGCAAAATGCAAATCCCATTTCAGCCAATATGCTGCTCTTTTTGTTGTAAAATGGAATACATTAGGGTTGATAAGAGAAAATTCACTTTATAGGAGGTTCCTTTAATATTTTGCACGTAACAAGTCATGTCACCATGCAGATTTACTGATGTACATTGTAAAACTCCAGATTCCGAAATACTGAACTCGTCTCATTATACAGTTGAAATAATGTAGGCATTTACTTAAGATTAACGATGCATTCAGCAATCTGCTAAACCAGTTTTCCCCTGTGTAAAATGATCAGTCTGAATCTTCCAACTTCAGACAGACAGTCTATCTGCAAACGTACCCTAAGCTTTTAATGCTGTTGTTATTTTCTCATAACCAACATTCATTTTATTTTGTTCTATTGTTTGACTCTTTTCTGATCTGATAGAGTAAATTTCCTCCCCACTAAGGTTGTCCCCTCCTAAACGGGGGGGGGGGAGCTTTGCTCCAATAGAGTTGGCATCCTTGTGAACAAAGTTTCCCACTTTTCAAAACTTTGCGAAGCAACCTTAATGCTTTTTGAGCCTGATATGTTAAGGAAATGTGCCAAGCTCAAGGAAAGAATGGGGACATCTCAGACTGGAGAAAGGAGAAGGTGTAAAAAGATTTTGCTAGTATGTGCATTGATCTTCAACGTGTCATTAAAAAAAAAAAAGCAAGTGTGAATTGTCTAATGCAAAGATTCCCTTAAGACCTGTATTCTTTTTGGTAACAGCTGGCAAATGCACAAGTCCATTTTCTCTGATTGCCAAATTCACTTAAAGCAAGCTTACTTCTGCCCCTTTTCACTTACTAAAACAGATTTGCAAGCCCCTCAGTCTGAAATTGCTATCGCCAGATTACTGCCCAACATGTGCTACAAAAATGGCTATATAGGTAGAGCTACTCTAAAGGGTACATGGAAAACATAAGTTAAGACTAAAGGTGGAGGCTGCTTCAAGTAGGGTTTGTCAGATTGGCATCTCCTTATCTTTATTTCCAGTGAAAAGAGGGGTGAAAATGCATTTTGTATTTTTGTGTAGTTAAGAAGTGATCTAATTGTTTTTATTGAGTTCTAATTTCTCCTTCTTCTCCTCTTCCCATGATTCCTTAAAAGTGGTATTTTCAGAGGTAACAGGGTTCGGATAATCTATTCTGGAAATTCTGAGACAGGAGAGAAGATAATGTGATGGTTATAAGAGTTTAGGTGGGCGGAATGTGGCCCAATGGTTCCCAGGACAGAGATGGCCATTACGTGGGCATGCAAACCAATTGTCCAGTTGCAGAGCTTCCAAAGCCATATATCCATTCCTTTGAAAGGATGGGCTGAACCTCCCATCAGGTGTGAAACCTGATCATAATATTCTTTTACATTTTTGCATTTGAGTAGCTACTCAGCTGCTGTGCTGGAAGGTTCATCCTTCATCAAAAGTCTGATCAAGCCAAACTGTGCCTGAGATATTCAGCCAAGTTAAGCCAAGTTAACCATATTTATACTTTACTGTGGTGGAATGTAGTCTGGATTCCCAGGAGGTGGGAAGTGCATTCCGGAAGAGTAAAAGACACTGAAATTTAGATAATTTGACTGGGAGGAAGAGAGAGAGAGAGCCCCTTCCTGCCTTAACTCTCTTCCTCCCGGTCAAATTATCTAAACTTCAGTGTATTTTACTATTCTGGAACGCACTTCCCACCTCCTGGGAATCCAGACTACATTCCACCATAGTTAAGGCAGTTCCTTCCTGCCTTAACTCTCAAAGTATATGTTTAATGGTGCAAATGTTGTTGTTGTTGTTGTTGTTGTTGTTGTTGTTGTTGTTGTTGTTGTGAAGTCGTGTCCGACCCATTGTGACCCCATGGACAAGGTTCCTCCAGGCCTTCCTGTCCTCTACCATCCCCCGGAATCAGCGGTGGGTTGCTCCCGGTTCGGCCCGGTTCTTAGAACCAGTAGCGGTGGTGGCGGGAGGCTCCGCCCACCCACCCAGGGCTCTTCTGTGCATGCGCGGAAGCTTCATGTGAGCGCGTGCGTGAGCGAACCGGTAGTAAAGGGTTTTAGAACCCACTACTGCCCGGAGTCCATTTAAGCTCACGCCGACTGCTTCAGTGACTCCATCCAGCTACCTCATTCTGTGTCGTCCCCTTCTTCTTTTGCCCTCAATTGTTCCCAGTATTAGGCTCTTCTCCAGTGAGTCCTTCCTTCTCATTTGGTGGCCAAATTATTTGAGTTTCATCTTCAGGATCTGGCCTTCTAAAGAGCAGTCAGGGTTGGACTGACCGGTTTGGTCGCCTTGCAGTCCAAGGGACTTGCAGGAGTCTTCTCCAGCACCATAGTTCAAAGGCCAAATGGTGCAAATAGTCTGCTTTAATTTGGCAAGATTTCTGTGTATAGTTGAGTGCCAATAAAGGAAGTTGCTTAGAAGACCCTCAAAATGTCTTTCTTGGTTTCTGTACATAAGCCAAGGTCAGGAATTCTGTTAGTGGTACTGTTTCCATAAATTATGTATGAATATTTAGACTGCATACACAGATATGCATGCATGCTTGCACATGGTACACCTCCAAGGATCGCTGTAGGATCTTCATCACCCATGAACTACCCGCAGTATATCGGGGAGGGGGATAATGAACAGACAGAGTTATTTTCAAGAACATTTTAGTTCTGGTTTTAAACTCTAAAGAGCAGCCGAGTTAATAAATTGTCTGAATTAGCTCTTTGTGTCCAACAGTATCCTCAGAGGGGACAAAGGGAGTCAGATCAATGAAAGCAGAGTTGTGGCAGTTGAAATGCAAAGCCCACCTCCTTTCTATGTGTTGCAATGTTGCGTGCTTGTCCCAAAAGGGTGCATTCTGTGATACAACAGCACAACACTGCTTTTATCTGTCTGCGAAAAGCAGTGAGATCCTTTAGATGCTGCTGTTTATGTCCTTCTGCTGGTAGGCGTTACTTATATTTCTTTGAAGAGTTCTGGCATTCATGTAAAGTATTAATGGTATATTTATACTTCTACATAGGTGACACTATGCTTAAGTTGCATTAATCAGAGTTTCATAACTTCTCCCATCTTCTTAGTTTGTTTTCTTAAGTGTAGAGGTTGACTTACCTCAGGGATACATTATAAAAGACCATAGCTGAGTTTTAATAAAAAAATTCAGGGTTAATCATCAGAACGATGGTCAGTTATTTACCTGATAGAGAGCCTGCAGATTCAATAACTCGGAATATTTGTTGTGGTTATACAATAAGGAATGGAGAAAAGGACCGCTTTCCCCATATTAAAAGTTATTTCACATGCTTGTGCTTGGTTTCTTGAGAGTTTAGATTTTTTTTTCCGAATGCCTGACAGGAAAGGCATTTTCTTAATCAAATATTTAATGACTTTGTATCTCGCTGGGTAGCACTGAAAAATAGTAATCATTTTGCCGCAGACCCTTATCTTTCTTAAGGTTCTTCAGGCAATCAAACATTCAAGCAAAATCAGGATATCTCATTTAGAGGTCACAACTCAATTTGTTTTATAGCAAATGCAGATACACACACAGAGTTCTATAGAAGGATGGTGGCTGAGGAAAAAAAAAACACCTCATATGTTCCCTGTAATCTTTAGTAATGGCCATCACCCAAATGCTTGTGTAGGATCCTATCAGCGGGTTCTAACCACTACCAAATTACACGTCGTAATTGTAATTTTCTGTACATTTGTGAATTGCAAATGGAACCTGGGATAAGAAGACTACAGAAAAACTGGAAATTAGCACAAACGTGGAGTTTGTGCTTGGAGCAATCCAGCCGGAAGATAATGGCTGCTCTCACACCCCTGACCAGAATAATACAACCTGAGAAAAAGCCTAAGATGGGATGGAAGAATATCTTTATAAACTCATTCATTCCCTTCCCAGAAGCCCGAGAGGAGGATGTACTGCCAGCATGTCTCCAAGGAAATGAGTACGTAATTCTACCAGCCACATGATAAGTTTTTATTAAGTTTTAAGTTGACTGAGAAGTACATCCTTGAAAAGGAATGTATGAATTGACCTACATTGCTTGCATGATAAGTAGTAAGTAGAAAGGAATATATGTAGCTCAGGGTTGAACTGTGGAATCCTTGGTGCTCTCTGAGCTTGATGGTTTGTTTCCAAATGCTTCATTACCCAATTAGGTAACCACATCCGTGCCCAAGTAGGGAACATCAACATCACCAATGATGTTACGAAGTTGGGTAACGAAACGTCTGCAAGCAAACCACCAACCTCAGGGATCATCGAAGACTTTGAAATATTAAATCTTGCCTTGTTTTGTTGTTGTTGCTTCAGCAGTTCCATTTAGCCTTTGAAATGGCAGTCTGTTAAGAAGTCTGTGGTCTTTAATCTGGGAATTTGGGCTGCCTGCTTTGAAATATTCCCTAGATGCTTGCATTTGATTCCATTACTAATTTACCACAATACGCTGTGTGTGAGAGAGAGTGTGTGGATGTGTGTAATACATCTGTTTTCCAGTTAGCACTCCATATGGTCTGCAAAATGTCTTATCACTTGGACTTTTGTTGTTTCTAAATAAGAGATGAGTGTGTCACAGGATAGCCACTGCCTCTTGAGAGGAACTGAAGATTGTGTTTAAAAATATAGTTTGACAATAGAGATTTGAAATAAATTTCAGCAGCAAAATTAAGGCTCCTTGTTTTGGAATTATATCTCTAGTCTTGGAAAAACAACATTAATAGTTTGAGATCCAAATTTCCCTGTTGCAAGTACCTTTTGCAAAATGTCTTCTTAGAACAAAGAATTGTAAACCCGAACGAATGATTTTAAGATGTCTTTTTATGTCTTTCCCTGTTTTGGGGTTGATCTGGAGATTAAAGACATACAAAAAAACTTCCTTGATAGATAAAACCGTGAAATCATAATGACTAAATACTGCAATGATCTCTTCCATATTACTATGATAATTTTACTTCGTGGGAATTTAAGAATTATGAATACAGATTTAAGCACCTAGGAACTGGAAGACTATGCAACACAAGGGAGCAAATTTGCTCAGCCTTTTAATATTTTGAGACTCGTGATTCAATAAGAACCCACAGGGCAGATTAAAGTAAGCCATGAAAAGTTCAATGTATCATACTATCCGAAAATCCTCTTGTGTGAAAAACTACCTACTAATTTTTGGTCTGTATAAGAAACTGGTTTGGTTGTTTCTTTAGACCTTGGTTGAATTTTCGTTGGTTTTCTTTTCTTGAGAGTTGCTTTAAAAAGTTTACAAAATGCAAAAGCATTTAAGAATGCATGGACAAGCTAAAAAACCCAGAAGTATTAGCTAACTGAGGTTTTGAAATTGAATATCCAGGTCATCATGTAAAGAGATGAAGTAAAGAGATGTATAAATAGACGTACTTTAGATTTTTTTAAAAAAATAATAATAATGTGTGCTGTGAAAGCTAAACCAATGGGCTTAAAGTAATGTGAAATTTCTTTGTTTTTCTTGCCCTCTTCCCCATGCATGCAGAAGAGTTATGTAAGTGCAGCTGTCTTAAAATGATTTTTATGTTTCCTTTATAAAAGATTTAACAACTTTTAGAATGTGGACATAATTTTGTATAGAAAAAATAGGTAATTGCCACTGGATGACATAAACAAGCCAAAACGTAATATAGAAATATAAAATGGCAATGATGGTCTGTCTGTATATATCAAAGTTTAATGCATGTATCACAGATAGATATATTAAAAACCAAACAAAACCAAATCTGCTATCTGCTTCCTGACATGTTTGTAGAGTGAGATACAAGATCAATATTGATCAACAGATCTACCTATCTAAATATATACTGTAGATACATATCAACAGGTTATGCTTTACATTGATTGCTTGAGTATTTTATGAATAAACAATAATAGTGAGAGCATAACATATCCTATCTTCCACAAGCTAAAACCTATTCTCCAAAGCACCTGAAGGTAGAACAAGAAGCAATGGATGGAAACTAATCAAGGAGAGAACCAACCTAGAATTAAGGAGAAATTTCTTAACAGTTAGAACAATGAATCAGTGGAATGACTTGACTTCAGAAGTTGTGAGTGCTCCAACACTGTAGGCTTTTAAGAAGAGATTGGGCAATCATTTGTCTGAAATCGTACAGGATTCCTGCTTGAGCAGAGGGCTGGACTAGAAGACTTCCACCTCTGTCATTCTGTTATTTGTGTGAATCTAAGTACTGTAGGTTATCCAGAAGGTTAAAACATTGATTTGGGGAAGGATTTGAAAATAGAAGGTGGACAAGTGCTTCTGAAAAAAATGTTCAGGACTTGAGACATTTTTTTTTTCTTCATATAGAGGTCTTCTTGTGCATCAAAGGAAATGAATCCAAATGTTCTTCATCCTGAAAAAATCAGCATTTTAAGGCAACTTAACTTTCTCTGCTAGATTTGCTACCTTTTTGACTCCTTATTTAGGAGGCCTCTCTCTTTAGGGGGCAAACATCACAAAATGCAATGAGAACGTTAGCATTTACATTTAAGAGCCCGGAACTGGAGATTTAAATGTACAAGATATAGAAATATTTATGCACATATTAATGGTATTAGACTGCCATTTTGATGGTTCCCCCACGGTTTCCAATCTCATAAAGATAGATAGGCAGTAAAACTGGATTAAAACATTGATCAGTAGAAACAGTGAACAAAAATAACCATTAATATGCAACCCGTACAATAATGGGAAGTAAAAACTGCCAAAATGATTTCTGCTGGGAAATGAGTCCTGTACTCTACAAGATGAGAAATAAGAATAAATGCTAGTTCTGTCTTCACACACACACACACACAAACAGAGAGGGAGGGAGGGAGGGAGAGAGAGATATCTACTGTAATTCTGAGCTTATGTAGAAGTCCTGGAATTCAATAAATGGAAGTTTCTCTCATTGCCTTTGAGAACTTTAATCCTTTCAGTCAACTGACAAACTGTGGATAGATTTTTTTTTTTAAATGATGGAATTATCTGGCATATTTCACTTAATGCTCCTTTAGGTAATCATTGTGTAGTTCATTTTAAATTGAACTAAAAATCTTCTATAAAACAGGGCTTTAGATAGAGAAAGGTACTGTATGTGAGTGAGGAGGAACCTATGAAATATTAAGAATCTCTCCTTGAGTTTCCTCTAAAGTTCCACATTGATATATTTTCAAAACTGTAGAAGTAGATTCTTCATTTTGCCATTTGGTCCATTCCAAGTGGCTGAGGCCACCATACATGGAAAGGATAGTCTCCAACTGGAATTCCCGACAGTTAAAACAATAATCCAGTGTAACAATTTGCTTCCAGAAGTTGTGGGTGCTCCAACACTGGAGGTTGTTAAAAAAAGAGACTGAATAACTATTTGTCTGAAATGGTATAGGGTTTCCTGTCTGAACAGTGGGTTGGACTAGAGGACCTCCAAAGTCCCTTCCAACTCTGTTATCCTGTTATATGAAAATTGTAGAGGATATTTAAATTTCTTTAACCAGCTTTGGTATATTTACTATTAATCCACAATACTATTCCCATAATGATATCTGGCTTCTTCTGATAACTTCTACAGGCCACAGTATTTATTTATTTACAGACCCCTCGCATCCTGGACATAAATTGTTTCAACTCCTACCCTCAAAACAACGCTATAGAGCACTGCACACCAAAACAACTAGACACAAGAACAGTTTTTTTCCCCGAACACCATCACTCTGCTAAACAAATAATTCCCTCAACACTGTTAAACTATTCACGAAGTCTGCATTACTATTACTATTAGTCTTCTCATCATTCCTATCACCCATTTCCTCCCACTTATGACCGCATGACTGTAACTTTGTTGCTTGTATCCTTACGATTTATATTGATATTGATTGTTTCCTAGTATGATTTGATTGCTTATTTGTACCCTATGACTATCATTAAGTGTTGTACCTTACGATTCTTGACGAATGTATCTTGTGTTTTTATGTACACTGAGAGCATATGCACCAAAGACAAATTCCTTGTGTGTCCAATCACACTTGGCCAATAAAGAATTCTATTCTATTCTTTGAATAGGTGTCAGGTGCAAATAACCAGACTCACATGTTTAGAGTTCAAACTAGCTACTTTATTGTTCTGTGCCAATTTCACAGGAAATCTTCTCAGTCTGGCAGGGAAAAACTAGATAAGGTTCAAATGCATTCAAGGATGGGTTGGAATGTGCCCTCTTGTGTCTACTTAAGGATTCCAGACTGATTCCTGCTTGATCCCTCCTCTCAACCGGGACAGTCTCTCTCCAACAATATGCTTCCCTCTCCATGCTATTGTACGTGCAGAACCACACATACACACACATTCTTAAAAGCTCCTTTTCAAAGCCTTTTTTTTTTTTTTAGCTATCAACAGTTGAGCATCTTGCAGCAGGTTTATTTGCAGGGATGAAATTTGAAAATATTTGGCTATGCCTCGAACCTCCTGAGGCTCTGGATGAAGCCTGTGGTGGAAATTAGGCTTGCTGATTTTGCCAGCGCACTCCAAGGCTTAGGATATGTTATTGGTAAACAGTGTGGAGTCCAATCCATCTGTAATGTATTTCAGCCCCAAATAAAATGATGGTCAGTCAGAAGTCATTTGACAAGTTTGCCAGATCATGCACAGGCATGCTTTCACATGCAGATAACACAGTTTTCACTGAAAACTGCTCTGCACAACTGGGTTCTCCAAATTTCCCAAAAAGTTTGTTTGTTTGCTTTCCCTGCAAAGTAAGGGAATGGTTTTCCTATTCACAATGCCTTCGGATGTTGCAGGAACCAATCTGGGTCAATCACCGGGAGCAGAGGTTAAGTCTTCTGAGATTTCAAACTTGTGTTGGAGCCCATCCTCAGGGAACTGCTCGCTCACCAGAATGTGCGCTTTGGCCTATTCTATGCATAGCATCTAAGGGGACGCGGTTGCTCAGTGGCTAAGACGCTGAGCTTATCGATCAGAAGGTCAGCAGTTCAGCGGTTCGAATCCCTAGAGCCGCGTGACGGAGTGAGCTCCCGTTACTTGTCCCAGCTTCTGCCAACCTAGCAGTTCGAAAGCACGTAAAAAATGCAAGTAGAAAAATAGGGACCACTTTGGTGGGAAGGTAACAGCGCTCCATGCGCCTTCGGCGTTTAGTCATGCCGGCCACATGACCACGGAATCATCCTCAGACAGTGCTGGCTCTTTGGCTTAGAAATGGAGATAAGAGCCGGAAATGACTAGCACGCATGTACGGGGGAACCTTTACCTTTACCTTTTATGCATTGTATCTATGTGGTGCCTGGTTGTGTGTGGATTTTTAGTTGTTGATTGGAGTGTTGATGGCTGGCTATGAAGTTGTTGGCTGTTGTTTCCTTGTGCTACCAAGTCCTTGGCTACGAAGTACCTGATATGCTGGCGGTAAATCAGCACTGCTGTTAATTGACAAGGGGCCTGTTTCCCAGGATTCAATCATTTCCCTGGCTACTTTTGTACCTGCTTGGCCAACAATCTTAGTAGCTGAGAAATCAAATGTGTTAAATGCCTTAGAATGTCTTCCAGGGATGATTTGATCAGTAAGCAGAAGGAGGGAAGGGTGCTGCTATTTTTCTACACATCTTCAGGATTTCTGCCTGCCATTATACTGGCCTATCTGAGTTAGATAAAGTGTGCCAAGCATGACCTCTGGAATTCTGCTTTAGGGTTCCTCTCACAGTTACTGCTATTGAGCCAATATTCAACTAACTGGTACCTGTACACCTGTTTTTTTCTTGCCTAAGTGAAAAACTTACTTTTCTCTATAATTGAACTTTATTTTGTTGGATAAGGCTCAGTGTTCAAGTCTGTCGAGATCAGAGGTGGGTTCCTCCCGGTTTGGACCGGTTCACTCGAACCGGTAGCGACCCACTGGTGACGTCACAATGATGTCACTGATCCGGTTCGGTTGGTGCCAGTCCGTGGGCGCCGCCATCTTTTTTTTTAAAAAAAAATTAAATTTTTTTTTGAATTTTTATTTATTTATTTTTTCTTCTGTGCATGTGCAGAAGCTGAGTTTCCGGCACTGCACATGCGTTGCCATCTTTTTTTTGGCTTTTTTATTTTTTTGAATTTTTTTATTTTTTTACTGTGCATGCGCACGTACGCAAAGCACGTGTGCACCCCCGAGGCATGGCCACGCGGCGTGGGAGGAAGCGAACTGGCAGTGAGGTAAGTTAGAACCCACCCCTGGTCGAGATCCATCTGGATCTTGAGCCTATCAGTGGGGTGTTGAATATTCCTGCCAGTTTAGTGTCATCTGCAAATTTGATGAGTTCCCCTTCTATTCCCTCATCTAAATCATTTATGAAGATATTGAAGAGTACTGGGCCTAGGACAGAACCTTGTGGTACCCCACTGCTTATTTCCCTTCATGTAGATGTAGTACCATTAAGGACTACACATTGAGTATGGTTTGTCAGCCTGTTACAAATCCATCTATTACTATTCATCTTCTCATCGTTCCTATCACCCATCTCCGCCCACTTATGACTGTTGCTTGTATCCTTACAATTTATATTGATTGTTTCCTAGTATGATTTGATTGCTTATTTATACCCTATGACTATCATTAAGTGTTGTACCTTATGATTCTTGACGAATGTATCTTTTCTTTTTATGTACACTGAGAGCATATGCACCAAAGACAAATTCCTTGTGTGTCCAATCACACTTGGCCAATAAAGAATTCTAATCTAATCTAATCTAATCTGGTGGTGATACTGTCTATTCCACATTTTTTTTTAGTTTACCAAAAAGTAGATTTTTGTCTATAGGTGAGGAACAGTAACGCAAACTATTTGGAAGAATCTCAGTGTGTCTTTTTTGATTTTTGGAACCTGACAATGCCAAACACTGAACAGCAACTGCTGTTCAAAATGTATGACCAGTTGCTGAAATGGAGCTGAGTATGCTGAACCTTCCTTTAGTTGAGGATGAAAATTTGATTTGGTCTTTTAACGTTTTTCATGACTAAAACACTCAGCAATCTATTTAAGTATAGTAAAACGGGTGCTTATTAGCGTTGCAATCAGCAGGAGATATTGTAGGGTGACTTGAATTATACATCAAGAGGGACTGCATATTTTTGCACCTGTGGTGGAATGTTATTAAAATTAATATTGCTCACCATGCAAACATCTCCAGCCATTATTATGGCACGTCATGCTTCTGTCTGCATTGTCTTTTTGTTCTGACTTTACAAAACAATTTGACCTTCAGAACAAGCATTTTTTTTCCTGCCTGATCAGGAGTGGGAGGAGAAAAAAAAAAGAAAAGAAAAATATTTTTTGAGAGTGGTTTCATAATAAATAAGTCTGGAATTTAAGGAAGACCAGTTCAAGGCTCATTGGCTAAGACCAGTTCAAGGCTCGTTGGGATGTTGTCTGTATGAGTAGACAGTTTTTCCAAACAATACATATTCATACCCCCATATAACGTCTTTACACCAAAAAGATTCTTCTGCTAAACATTTTCTTTCAGCAGAAGTTGTCCTCTTACAGAAGCAGGTCTGTAGGAAAGATGAGGTTGAAATGGTTATTTGCAGCTGGATTGCCCAGAATGTTTGAGAAGCTCAACATTTTTGTTGCATTTGTAAAAGTCGTGTGCACGATTGATTCGATGACACGTTTTACTGTAGCAGAATCTTCTGGATAACCTTTGAAGATCCGTTGTTTAATTGGGCTTCTTTTTTCTGGACCAGAAATAACACTCTTCCCACCCATCCATTTCTCCATCGTCACTTCTGCTAATCTGATGACTGTCTCTGTAACTTACTTTCTGGCTCTAATAGGGACCAATCTGCTTACTTTTTCAGCGTGCGATTAATTTATAAAATAGTGTTTGTCTTCTCCTTTCAGGCACTGAGACTAGATCTTTGACAACTGAATTAATTTAGTGATGTGTGTGCACTTCATCTTCCATAGAAAGAGCCTCCCTGTCTTTTCATTTATTTTGATGACCTTTTCAAAAATCAAGGCAGGGGGAAAAAAAATTGTCCATGTGCACACGATTCCTACGTTTTGGCCTAGATCAAAACTCTAACAGAAATAACCAGAAGTTTGCATTATGGGCAGCACTGCCAGCAAGACGGAGCGAGACAGACCTTCATGCATGTGCCTTATAAATGTGTATAGAACAAACTGATGTAGCAATAAATTGCTAATTCTTCATGAAAACAAACTAGGGCGATGTATTAATTAAAAAAAATTAAAAATGATATGAATAAGTACAAGTCCTAAAATGAAGTTAAATCATACTTCTCATTCTTCCCCTTGGATATTTGTTTTACGCGATAAATCTAGCATATTAGCAAATAAAAGCAAAGGCTGTTACCGAGTTTAGCCTGCCATGTTCTTATATGCTTGGCACCCATATAAAATCACATTATTCATAAGCGGAGTATTTATGCAGTATGGGAAGCAGGTGTTATGCCTTTTGCTGACATTTCTATTATGTGCTGCATGAACATTGCTTCTGCCATCGTTAATCCTCCTGTAGTTTAGGGTTATGATATAGAATTAGCATACTGTCTTAAGAGTTGTCTGCCTCAAGAGTTAGATGGCATTTAAAGTGGGTGACAGGAGGCCATATATTGTGCAGGCTCCATTTATTATCCTACACACACACACACACACACAAACACACACACACACACACACACACACACACACACACACACCAGCACTAAGTCAGTATTCTTTCAATCACATTCTCCAGCTCATGTAGCTTGTGATTACCCTTACAAAGACTCAAATATTGACTTGTTCATAAAGCATCACTTGTCTTTCAGTTCCTCCCCATTGTGGATTCTTCTTTTGTGATATTCCAACACCAGGAAAAAGGGAGGGGAGGAAGAGAAGATTCCTGTTCTGCAAACGGATTTGATAATCCTTCAGAATTCATATCTGGAATAACTTTCTCCCGTGTGGACTACAGAGTATTCTCTGTGGCAGCCGCCCAACTCCTGGAATAATTAGTACCCTGAATTATGTATGCCATATTGCGACAGCGCTTTTAAAATGTTATAATTTTAGTTTAGTGCTGTAAGCATTATTTAAGTCTTCATTTGCAACTTCTTTTGAACATTTAATTCTTTTGGCTGCCTAGAGTACAACTGCTTTCAGGGTAGTTGGATAAATAAAAAATAATAATGTACCGATTTGTCTTTAGTTATAGAGGGAATTTGTTTTCTGCAAATATATTGGATAGATTGAGCAAAACATTTCAAATCTGAAACTTATGAACATTAAACTCCACATGTCAAGCTTGAAAGAGCTGGTTCAAATGCAGACCAGGGGTGGGTTCCAACTTACCTCGCTGCCGGTTTGCTTCCTCCCGCGCCGCGTGGGTGCCAGGGGTGGGTTCCTCCCAGTTTAGACCGGTTCTCCCAAACTGGTAGTGGCCCGCTGGTGATATCATGATGATGTCACCGAACCGGATATCACGATGATGTCACCGAACTTCTGGCACTGTGCATGCGGTCGCCATCTGTTTTTCGGCTTTTTTGTTTGTTTGTTTGTTTGAATTTTTTGTTACAGTGCATGCACGCGCCCATGAGGCGCGCCCACATGGCGTGGGAGGGGGCGAACCAGCAGCGAGGTAAGTTGGAACCCACCCCTGGTGGGCGCACCACATGGGCGCGCACGTGCTTCGTGCACGCGCGTGCATGCGCAGTCAAAAAAATAAAATAAAAAAATGCCGAAAACAAGATGGCGATGCATGCGCAGTGCCAGAAACTCGGCTTCTGTGTATGCGCAGAAGAAAAAAAATAAAAAAATTCAAAAAATAAAATAAAATAAAAATAATAAAAAAAGATGGCGGCGCCCACGGACTGGCACCGACCGAACCGGATCGGTGACGTCATTGTGAAATCACCAGCGGGTCGCTACCAGTTCGGGAGAACCAGTCCAAACCAGGAGGAACCCACCTCTGGTGCGGACCAATTGATCCGACTTTGCAGGATGGATTCCTCTGCTGATCTGACCATTTTGATTTGACACTATAAATTGATTTTGATTTTATACTATAAATAGATGTTTTCAGCTTGAGGTGGGCCAGTTCCAGACTTAGAACACTTCAGGAATATTCAAGGCAGCTGCGTTTCCAAGCTCAGAAAATAGTGGGAAATGTTTTGAGATTGAAAGATTAAACTGCTAATAATGGATTGTGTATGTTTCCATCTGTCCTCACTGTTGAACAACTCAGAACAGAAAAGAATAACAGAGTTGGAAGGGACCTTGGAGGTCTTCTAATTTAACCCCCTGCTCAAGCAGAAAACCCTATACCAAATGATTGTCCAATCTCTTCTTAAAAACTCCAGTGTTGGAGAATTCACAACTTCTGGAGCCAAGCTGTTCCACCGATTAATTGTTCTAACCATGAGGAAATTTCTCCTTAGTTCTAGGTTGCTTATCTCCTTGATAACTTTCCATCTATTGCTTCTTGTTTTGCCTTCAGGCGCTTTGGAGAATAGGTTGACCCCCTCTTCTTTGTGGCAGCCCCTCAAATATTGCAACACTGCTATCATGTCACCACTAGTCCTACTTTTCATTAAACTAGACCAGGGGTCAGCAACCTTAAACACTCAAAGAGCCACAAAGGTCCTAACTGGAAGCCCCCCGTTCAATTCTGGAGCCAACCAGAAGTCTGGTTCCCCCACCATAGAGTCTCCTCCTAGCACAGCATCCTTTTTCTTCTACCTGTCCTAACTGAAAGCCCTATCAATTGTGGAACAGACTGGCCACAGGGAGCCGCAGCAGAGGGCTGAAAGAGCCATATGCGGCTCCAGAGCCATGGGTTGCTGACCCCTGAACTAGACATACCCAGTTCCAACAACCGTTCTTTGAATGTTTTAGCCCAGTGATGGCGAACCTTTTTTGGCTTGGGTGCCAAAAGGGTGCATGCGCACGTGATAGTGTGCACGTGGGTGCCCACACCCATAATGCAATGCCCTCCCCCCGCGCATGTGCACAACCCCTGCGCTGCCCCCCGCATGCGCACAGGCCTCACTGAAGCTGTGGAGCTGCCCTACTACTTACCTTCAGTGGAGCTGCCCTACTACTTACTTTCAGATAGTTGCAACCAGGCCTCCCACACCTCGCCCATTTCTTCTGCAGCCTGCAAGGCTTTCCTGAAGGCCTCTGTAGCCGATAACAGAGCTTGCAGAGGCCTTTCCTAAAGGCCTTTCCTGAAGGCCTCTCTAGCTGATAGCGGATCGATCTGGAGCTCTGTTATCGGCTGCAGAGGCTTTCAGAAAAGTCTTGCCGGCTGCAGAAGAAATGGGCCGAGGTGTGGGAGGCCTGGCTACAACTGTCCAAAACCGAAGAAGTTCCTGAAGACCTCTAACAGCGAAAAGGAGGCTGGGGGTGAGCACACAAATGAACTTCCGGTTGGGCTGTTTTTTGCCGTCCCCAGGCTTCAGGAGGCTTTCCTGAAGCCTGGAGAGAGTGAAAATGGCCAAAAAGAAGGCCGAAAATCAGCTGGCCAGCTCGCACATGTGTACTGGAGCTGATATAGGGCAACGCCTCGTGTGCCATCAGATATGGCTCTGCGTGCCACCTGTGGCACGCGTGCCATAGGTTCGCCATCACTGTTTTAGCCTGCACTCCCCTAATCATCTTTGTTGCTCTTCTCTGCACTCTTTCCAAAGTCTCAACATCTTTTTTGTAATG
Source organism: Thermophis baileyi (assembly GCA_003457575.1). Classification (NCBI taxonomy): domain Eukaryota; kingdom Metazoa; phylum Chordata; class Lepidosauria; order Squamata; family Dipsadidae; genus Thermophis; species Thermophis baileyi. Next base: position 1,087,159 of record QLTV01001714.1, read on the forward strand.
TGGTGACCAAAGTTTTGTTTGTTTGTTTGTTTGTTTGTTTTTTGTTTTTTTTGATAATTTTGAGAACACATGGACTAATCCATACAGCTTTCTTAGGTAGTTCCAAAACATATTTGCCATTGCCTTCTTTCTAGGCTGAGCGAGAGGGACTGACTCAAAAACACCAGATGGCTTTCGTACTGAACGTAGGACTAAAATTCAAGTTGCTCCCACTCCTAGTCCAGCACCTTCATCGACAGCCCGAACAGACTGTCATAAGCAAGTTCTTAAATATCTGGAGACTTTAGATTTATTTTCGTGCCTGATACTCCAAGAAAAATGCAAAAGAAAACATCCGAGAAATTAGATGGAAAACCAGAGTCCTGTTTCACAGGGGAAGAACATTTCTGAGATCTTGCAAGATAGATTTCAGCACAGCATTTGTTTTCTTTTAACCGGCTGGCAAGTTCCTCCAAGACAGAAAATCTAAATCTTAAGAGAGTTAGACAGTTCCTTCCTTTCTCTTCTTTTGCCTCCAGGTTTAAGCCTTCAGGCTTTGATACTGGCTACTCAGGAGGTCAGGGGAGGTCAGTGGATTCGACTGGAAGAAGAACCCCTGTTGTTTAAGGGAATAGTTTCTGTAAAAGGGTCTCTCTCTTGATTCCGATCATTATATCAGAAGGCTCGACTGGAGAGATGGTTGCAGAATAATATCCTGGATGAGTGAAGTTTCTTTTCCCATGCTTGGTCATGACCCCAGAGTGGTTTTCAGGACCAAAGGATGGAATCACAGTTGAATTATGAACATGTGTTTCGACAACCAGCTGTTCCAGCTGAAATATTACACATCTAGCTCACAAACTAGAAGATTTTGCTGGTTTGTGACATTCTATCCATCTATAAGATAAAACTGTAAAATCAAATGCAGAATGAATTTTGGAAAGCACACAGTAATCAACAAATCACTTTGATAAGAATAGAATAGAATAGAATAGAATAGAATAGAATAGAATAGAATAGAATAGAATAGAATAGAATAGAATAGAATAGAATAGAATAGAATAGAATAGAATTTTATTGGCCAAGTGTGATTGGACACACAAGGAAATTGTCTTTGGTGCATATGCTCTCAGTGTACATAAAAAGACAAGATACATTTGTCAAGAATCATAAGGTACAACACTAAATGATGGTCATAGGGTACAAAGAAGCAATCAAATCATACTGGGAAACAATCAATATAAATCGTAAGGATACAAGCATCATAGGGTACAAGTAAGCAATCAGGAAACAATCAATATTAATATAAATTGTAAGGATACAAGCAACAAGTTACAGTCATACATAAGTGGGAGGAGATGGGTGATAGGAACGATGAGAAGACTAATAGTAATAGTTATGAAGCCTTAGTGAATAGTTTGACAGTGGTGAGGAAATTATTTGTTGAGCAGAGGGATGGCATTTGGGAAAAACCTGTTCTTGTGTCTAGTTGTTCTGGTGTGCAGTGCTCTGTAGCGTCGTTTTGAGGGTAGGAGTTGAAACAGTTTGTGTCCAGGATGTGAGGGGGCTGTAAATATTTTCACAGCCCTCTTTTTGACTTGTGCAGTATACAGGTCCTCAATGGAAGGCAGGTTGGTAGCAATTGTTTTTTCTGCAGTTCTAATTATCCTCTGAAGTCTGTGTCTGTCTTGTTGGGTTGCAGAACCAAACCAGACAATTATAGAGGTGCAGATGACAGACTCAATAATTCCTCTGTAGAACTGTATCAGCAGCTCCTTGGGCAGTTTGAGCTTCCTGAGTTGGCGCAGAAAGAAGGGCCTTAAAGGGGGGGAAAAAAAAAGACACAACCAGGATCTGAGAACGAGAGTCAAAAAGTTGGCCTTCACTGGCTGCCCATCCTGTCTTCCATGGAAAGGTATTCCACATTTTGGGGTACCAGATCAAAGGAAGACCTCTCTTCATCTCTGGCTAAAAAAAAAAAATGAACTGGCTTCAGAGAATATTTCTCCATTTTTTACACTTGCAGTTTTTGCTAGCTGAGTCTTCTTCAAAAGCAGAGTCAAGCAGCCAAGATTGGCATGACATTCCAATGATTTCACTGAAAAAAAATATTTCAAAAAGAATAGATATAGGACGGTCTTTGATTTCAGACAACTGCAGCATGGTGATTAGGGATCATGGCTGCGGTGAATTGATTACCCTATTAGAAAGTCAGTTTTCATGATTTAAACTTGAAGACTGATGGAACACACACACAACACATGCAGGCAAACATTTGTTTGACTCTTGCCACAGAGTGGTGGAAGACGTCCAGCCAACAGAAGGGGGGGGGAAAGGTGACCGGAATCTCAAAAATTCAGTTGTTTTTCTGCTTTTTTTAAAATAAGAATAAGTGTGTACAAAAATGCATAATTTACAATACATTTAAGCAACGAGAAGTCTGGGTTTTTTCCTCACTTTTTTGGCTGTCCCCTCCAATGTTTTATATAGAGCCGAGGTGGCGCAGTGGTTAGAGTGCAGTACTGCAGGCTACTTCAGCTGACGGCTAGCTGCAGTTCGGCGGTTCAAATCTCACTGGCTCAAGGTTGACTCAGCCTTCCATCCTTCCGAGGTGGGTAAAATGAGGACCCAGATTGTTGGGGGCAAGATGCTGACTCTGTGAACTGCTTAGAGAGGGCTGTAAAGCACTATGAAGCGGTATATAAGTCTAAGTGCTATTGCGATGCTACCAACTTGGATTCAGATATTTTGTATATTTATGATGTTAAGTTTCATGTAAATGTGTTTTTAAGATCACCATGCCATATTCGTATCAATACGATCTCTTCTTTCTCCCTTTCTAAGACTCTTCACAGCATTGACACAAATCTTTCAAATTCACCATGAGATTATAAATTACATTTTCTACTCTCCCATCCGTAACTCCTGGATTATTTCATTACTATGGATTTGCCTATTTAGTTCTTAATTAATTGATTTTTATTTAATTTTGCTAAGCTTTTTTTTCTGTATTTGAAAATTTGTACATGATTGCATGCACTTTTCTTCTAATAGATCCCCTTTTTGGCAAACAGTTTCCACCAATATGTGCTTTATTACCTTTTGCTCACTTTTAAAAAAAAATCATAAAGTGCCTTACAAAATTATAGGGAAAGAGCAGATATAAAAATGTTAACGTCCCTGTATACCAATGGTTCCCAACATGGGGCCCACGCCTCACAGGGGGGCAATTTGATTTTTAATGGGGGCAATTGGAACCTTGTTTAAACCAAGTTAATGGCCTTTTAGGCTTCCTCCGCATGAGTAGGAGTTCACTTTTTGAATAGTGAGAATTATATGTCACGAGGGGGGGGGGAGATCAGGATTTTAGAGATGCTTAGGTAGGGCATGGCCAAAGAAAGGTTGGGAACCACTGCATACGTTTTAAAAATCCTAACAGGATATGTTTATATTAAAACATATCAATGGAGCTGGGAAATACTCTTTCTTTTAGCACGCCTGTGGCTGAATGTTGGTGCTGAAAAGTGCCACCCAGTTTACACAAAAGTGTTCTTCCCTAGCAGGATACCTCTCCTTCATTGACTTCTTAATTGAACATTACTGTCTGCTGTTCTTCATTCTGAAATTCTGCTTAGCTCAGGGTAACGGGGAATGACCTTCTGGTATTAAGAAAGAACAGCTACTGCAAGATCAAAATTCCTTAACTTTAAGGTAATGCTTGCAATATTTAAGAAATGGCAGGGAAAAATATTCTTGCACGACATATGTCAGATTGCAGGAACGATGTGTAATATATTTTCTACACACAATTACAACTTGACTACACAAGCTCTTCTTGTCATGTCAAACCATGTCATTTTTAATGTTCTCTGACTCTGGTTTTTTATTATTATTATTATTTATTTGGTTATGGGTCTTGAAGTCAACTGCTTTGCCAATACTGTTATTTGCACTTGATTTGTCCTCGAAAGATGTCATTACAACGACCCTTTGCCATGATCTGAATATTTTTGAATGCATTAGACCTACCATTGTCTTGCTTAGCATCGCAGAGGGAGAAAAATCTGTAGAATAGCTTTTTTTATAGGCATTGCCATTGACAATTAATTGCTGTCATTAACATGTCCTTGAAATATTTGGCTGTGCCTCTCTCCTTCTTCTACACAGCTTCACAACAGATCTTTGTGTTCTCCAAGCTTCTGTTATGGCAGCTAGATTGTATTTTTCTTCCTAATGCCTGCTTGTGTTTTTTTGTTATCCCTAAAGAAAGACGGCCCACCTTCAAAAACATGGTTTATAGAAATTTTGTTACTTTTGTTGTGCAAAAGTAATGAGGCCATTCATCCATATCTCTTGAATGCACCTTCGGTTCTTAGAAATAATCATCTTGTACACTGCTGTTGTGTACATAGTCCAAACAGTACACTTGTCAAATATAGCAATAATCCTAAATGATACAGTGTTCTGGAAACAAAGGCTGAAAGTATTTTAATGGCATTGCTCATTACCCAATGAATATTAATTACAGCAGAATCTACAGCTGATTGGCTTTATGTGGCAAGAGAGGTTATATTTCACCTGCAATGTCAAAGTGGGTTGAGAAAATGCTGATACCAAATTGTATCGGAGAATGGCTCTATCCCGCCAATGACTCTATCCTGACCACCTCTAAAGAGAAAAGTTCTCCGCAAGAAAGCTACGTGCCTGTTATGCAAGTTGTAGGAGAAGGATAGGCAGAGCCTGGGGGCGGAGTCAAGAGAGGAACTAGCCTGGAGTCATTACATTCCCACAAGCAAACCAAGTCTAGCCCCTTTTGAATTCTGTTGACTCTTATCTAGTGCCAATTTAGTGCTGACCATGACATAGGCATGAGCAATAAATCAGCTTAACTGGAACTTAATGCATGGTCCTGATTCTTCACACCGGACACAAATTACACAATTCTTCATTTGGACATGGATGTACAATAACATCATTTCCTATTCTCAGTCTTGAGTTTAGAAAATATCTTCCCCTGTAATTACAAGGCATCACTTAACACTCTGAGTCAGGTGCTTAGCTTCAGTTTAGTGAGAGAATGTTGTTGTTTCACCTGTTGAAACATAACACCTGGTTTTCCAAAGAGTTTGCTAAGAGTTTCCGCTTATTCGGAAGACTCCTCCAATGAACCTTTTCCCCTTTGTTCTGCTCAATAGAATGTGATTGCAGAGGTACGAGTAGGCAGCTGTTAGCCAAAGATAGTCTTATTCTTCATTCAGTTGACTGATTAAAGCCATCTAAGTTGGTGTCCATCATCACTTCACGCAGCAAGCATATTCAAAACTTTAATTTTAATTTGTATCCATTTGTTTATCCTGGATCTCAACCCTTTAACTGCATGGAATGATGTTGAGTTCAATGTTATAAGGAAGGGAGAAAAACTCATCTGTCTCCACTTTCCCACCATAAAAAATGTATAGATCTTTGCCACTTATTTGTACTTATCCAACATTTTCTAAAGATATTATATATCTCAACTCCATCAATCCCAAAATCCAATTGGCAAGAAAGGTCATAACATGGGGCAAAACTCACTTAACAACTGTTTTGCTTAGCAACAGAAATTTTGGGCTCAATTGTAGTCGTAAGTTGAGAACTTCCTGTATAGGCATTTAGACAGCAAGGATAAATCTACAAGTACTTCTTGTGCATCGGATCAATGTGATATATTGACTTCCTGACATTATGTGTTCAACCCTTTGCAACCCACTGTCAGCTTTTGAACAGCTGCTAATTAGGTTACTTTTGTCAGAGGCAAAGAACCAAAGAACCAAGTCACGATGATGATGATGATGATGATGATGATGACGACGACGACTGGGTCATCTTTCTTTTTAACCTTTTCAAAGAAATGCACTTAAAATTTCTATTAGTATCTGGAAGCAGACAAGAATGCTAGGATTTTGACTTTGAGAAGTTCATTTGCTTGGCAGCAAGGAGCTATAATTAAAACAACACTATAAACAGTAATCTATTATTTAATCCATGAGGGCTTCTTCCACTATTTGGAGAACACAGCAATAAACCCCACCAGTAGTACTTAACAGAGGAAAATTCAATTAGTAATTTTATTTTACCCTTCCTTCCTTCCTTCCTTCCTTCCTTCCTTCCTTCCTTCCTTCCTTCCTTCCTTCCTTCCTTCCTTCCTTCCCTCCTTCCTAC
>QLTV01001714.1:1118597-1145828 GCA_003457575.1 Thermophis baileyi
AAGGAAGGAAGGAAGGAAGGAAGGAAGGGCAATAGCAATAGCACTTAGACTTATATACCACTTCACAGTGCTTTTACAGCCCTCTCTAAGCGGTTCACAGAGTCAGCCTATTGCCCCCAACAATCTGGGTCCTCATTTTACCAACCTCGGAAGGACAGAAGACTGAGTCAACCTTGAGCTGGGATGGATGGGTGGATAGAGAAGGGAAGGGAGGGAGGGAGGAAGGAAGGAAGGCCGAGTCAACCTTCTGTAATGAAGGTTGATGGATATATCAAGGTTGATGGTTGAAGGTTGATGGATATATCAAGTAATGAATGGATGGATCAATGCTAGCAATATTTCCAAATAGGATTGTAATTACTTAAAACCAGTCTGCTTTCAGAAAAACAAGGAGCCAATGTTCAACTTAACCAGAAAATAAATGTTGTAAATTTGCTAGTGAATCCGTCCACAGAAATATAAGCACTTCCTCTAATCAAACATGAAAATGAAGTCATTTTTGCAAATCAAATAATATTCTAAAAAGCACTAGGGTTTTGGTTTTTTTTAGTCTAGAATCTAGACTCTAGATCAAGGGTCCCCAAATCCCAGTCCGTGGCCGGCTAGGAACCAGCCCAAGCAAAAGGTGGGTGAGCAAGCAATGTTTCATGTTGAGCCGTGGTGGCCGCAGTGGTTAGAATGCAGTACTGCAGGCTACTTCTGCTGACTGCCGGCTGACTGCAATTTGGCAGTTTGAATCTCAAGGTTGACTCAGCCTTCCATCCTTCCGAGGTGGGTAAAATGAGGACCCAGATTGTTGGGGGCAATATGCTGACTCTGTAAACTGCTTAGAGAGGGCTGTAAAGCACTGTAAAGTGGTATATAAGTCTAAATGCTATTGCTATTGCTATCTGTGCATGCGCAGGATCTAGATTGAACACAAAACCATGAACTGTGATGGCGCAGTGGTTAGAATGCAGTACTGCAGGCTACTTCTGCTGACTGCCGGCTTCCAGCAGTTCGGCAGTTCGATCTTCACCAGCTCAAGGTTGAATTAGCCTTCCATTCTTCCAAGGTTGATAAAATGAGGACCCAGATTATTGGGGGCAATATGCTGACTCTGAAAAACGCTTAGAGAGGGTTGTAAAGCACTATGAAGCAGTATATAAGTCTAAGTGCTATTGCTATTTTCCTTCCTTCCTTCCTTCCTTCCTTCCTTCCTTCCTTCCTTCCTTCCTTCCCTCCCTCCCTCCCTCCCGGTTAGAATGCAGTATTGCAGGCTAACCCTCCCCCCTGCCAGCAGTTCAATNACCGTCCTTCCAAGCAGCCTTCCTTCCTTCCTTCCTCCCTGCCTTCCCCCCCTCCCTTCCCTCCCCTCCCCTTCCCTTCCCTTCCCTCCCCTTCCCTTCCCTTCCCTTCCCCATCCATCCATCCATCCATCCATCCATCCCAGCTCAAGGTTGACTCAGCCTTCCATCCTTCCGAGGGGGTAAAATGAGGACCCAGATTGATGGGGGCAATATGCTGACTGTGTAAACCGCTTAAAGAGGGCTGTAAAGCACTGTGAAGCAGTATATGTCTAAGTGCTATTACTATTTTCCTTCCTTCCTTCCTTCCTTCCTTCCTTCCTTCCTTCCTTCCTTCCTTCCTTCCTTCCTTCCTTCCTTCCTTCCTTCCTTCCTTCCTTCCTTCCTTCCTTCCTCCCTCCCTCCCTCCCTCCCTCCCTCCCTCCCCTCCCTTCCCTTCCCTTCCCTTCCCTTCCCTTCCCTTCCCTTCCCTTCCCCATCCATCCATCCATCCATCCATCCATCCATCCATCCATCCATCCATCCCAGCTCAAGGTTGACTCAGCCTTCCATCCTTCCGAGGTGGGTAAAATGAGGATGCAGATTATTGGGGGTAATATGCTGACTCTGTAAACCGCTTAGAGAGGGCTGTAAAGCACTGTGAAGTAGTATATAAGTCTAAGTGCTACTGCTATTTTCCTTCCTTCCTCCTTCCTTCCTTCCTTCCTTCCTCACCTTCCCTTCTTTCTCTTTTTGCCTTCCCTTTTTTCCTTCCTTCCTTCCTTCCTTCCTTCCTTCCTTCTTCCCTTCCTCCCTTCCCTTCCCTATCCATCCATCCATCCATCCATCCATCCCAGCTCAAGGTTGACTCAGCCTTCCATCCTTCCGAGGTGGGTAAAATGAGGACCCAGATTGTTGGGGGCAATATGCTGACTCTGTGAACCGCTTAGAGAGGGCTGTAAAGCACTGTGAAGCAGTATATAAGTGCTATTGCTATTTCCACCACCACCCCTCCAGTCTGTGGAAAACATTTTTTCTTCTGAAACTGGTCCCTGGTGCCAGAAATAATAGGCACAACAGAATGGACCATGCACTTGAACTCATCCATCCTATATTCCATAGTAACATCCAGGACAAATCTTACTAAAATTCAAGGGGGGAAAAACCAACAATTTTGGGCATTGTGTTATACGTTAATCAATCTATGCATGGGAAGAACTTGAGTTTTCACTTTAGGATTCAAATATAATTAGTTTGGTTTTGTGTACTTCTGTATGTGTGTCTCTCTGTAGAATGTCATAGAAGAATCTGTCTTTGCAGTCATTTCCGTGGGCAAATACGTTTCCAAAGAAAAAATTATTTGTTCAGCATATCCCCCCCCCCAGGTTTCAGTTAGTTGTTTGTTTGGTTTTTCTTTTTCTCTTTTGTTTTGTTTTATTTGTTTGTTTCCTGAATCATTCCGGTTGTTTTTAAAAGAGAACGGAAGGCTCTAGGTAGGAAACCTCTACTTGTCAGTGATGGGAAAGTTAAATTATGTGAAGATTTCTTGCTTTCTCTCTTTCTTTAAAGTTCCTGTTGTGTAACCGGGGGCCATTCCTATCAGACAGAAGGGGGAAAAAAAATAAGAAAACAGTATGTAACCAACAAGAACATGTCTTGAAAAATCTTAGCTGTAGGGCTGTCATGTTCTTGCATATTGATTTCCCCCCCACCACCTAAATGCCATTGGCACATTTCCTATCATTTAAATAAGATATTCCCAACCTGCTATGTAAATCTTTACTTTATCATCATAAAGACAGTCAGTTTTCTTGAAAAGAAGACACAGTGGGACAAACAGCTAAGTGTTTGCAGGTCCCAGTGTTAAACAGCTAAGTGTTTAACCTGCTGATTCATCCTTCAAGTATTATAGTCAACTCTATCATTTTGCTCTGCTTTCCTCTAAGGCAGACCTTGGCATTTTAGGAACCCTTGAGACATATCTGGCCCTTTGGCTGTCCCTGTCCGGCCTGCATAGACTTCTTTTCTTTGGAAAGTGACTGCTAACTTTTATGCATGTGCATGCATGCATGACTATGCCATCTTCACAGCCCTATTGCTTCTGTCCTCCACCACAGTCCCCGTTTCTCATATGACCCGTTGGAAAAAAATAGTTTCCCATCCTGTTCTCATCAATCAGTACAACAGGAGCACTGCTTGCAGCTATGGCTGCCCCAATTATGAAAAAAAGTTTGGTAAACATTAAATCAATATTAAAATGGATAAAAACCCAATAGAGAGGGGGAAGGTGAGATCTTGTATGAGTCTACTAACCACCTCCAGAGTATGAAGCCAGTTGTATGAGTCTACTAACCACCTCCAGAGTATGAAGCAGGTTTTCAGGCTGTTTTGGAAGGCCAAGAGGTGTTGTGGTTCGTCGACTGCCAACTCTGCTGAGTCAGATGAGTCAGAGGAGATGGATTGCCTGGGATACCATCGGGGCCTGTGGAAGGCTCTGAGGAGCAGGAGGTCTCAGAGCCAGATGCCGAGCAGGGCCCATCTACTCACGCTCAGGTGGAGAGACAGCTGTTTTCGGGCCCTGAGCTGAGCGAGGGGGAGGAACAGCTGGGCCCTGTCCCAGATGTGCGGATGCGCAGAGAACTGCAAAGAGGAGAGCAATGCAGGACTGAGGGCCAGATATCCAGGAAAAGAAGAAGACATTAACAAGTCCCTCCCTGGCTGGGATATAAGGAGGAGAGGTGTGGGAGGCACAGTTGTCAGAGACAACCGTTCATGCTCCAGAAGAGTTCCCTCCGGCGGACTCCTTGTCAGGATTTCCTTGCCACTACCCAGGTTGGTCAGGACTCTTTGTGTTGGGATTGAAGTGCTAATTGACGCTCCCTGAGGGGAACTCAGAGACTCACCTAAGGATGTGTGACCTGGAGCTTCGTCAGTGAATGCCGTGTATCCCTGTCTTTCTAAATAAAAAGGGGTTTCTCCTCATGAGTAGCTCATGAAGGCTGGGTCAGAACAAGAGGGTAAGAGGCAGATCTTACCTTGCGGGGAATGATGATCCAGCAGGTAAGAGCTATAATTTCTTGGTCAGCAGGATCAGGAGCATGTCCTTCTGCTATAGTGAATGGGGTTGGCCAATCTCATAAGGGTGAGACGGTTTCTCGGGTAACCTGGACCAGGGGTGGGTTCTAACTTACCTCGCTGCCAGTTCGCTTGCTCCTGTGCCACGTGGCCGTGCCATGCGCAGTGCAAAAAAATATTTTTTTTAAAAAAAAAAAGCCAAAAACAAGATGGCGACGCATGCGCAGTGCCGGAAACTTGGCTTCTGTGCATGCGCAGAAGAAAAAGAAAAATTCAAAAAAAAAATAATTCAAAAGAAATTCAAAAAAAAAGATGGCGGTGCCCATGGACCGGCACCGACCGAACCGGATCTGTGACATCATCGTGACGTCACCAGCGGGTCACTACCAGTTCGGGCGAACCGGTCCGAACCAGGAGGAACCCACCTCTGACCTGGATCCATGCCATGAAGCTCTTTCAATGTGATAACCAAGACCTTAAATTGGACCCAGAAGCTGAGCAGCAACTTTAAAAGGTATCAGAGCTGTTGGCACTCCCTACTCATCAATGTAATTTCACAGTAGAATGGGATCCAAATAAACAATGGCACTTATATATAAATCTACATACTTCTTACTTTCCAAACCCTGATTTCCTCCAATCTTGGGCTTCAAAGCAAGCTAGAAAAAAATAAATAAATGCAGAAGATGGAAACAGCCACAAAACTGACTGGAGCCTTCATCTCAAGTTCTATTATTAGATGTTTCAAAACAGGAGAGAATAATATACGTTCGCTGAAGCAAAAGTTTTGGCTAGAAAGATACAGGATAGTTTTAAGCCAATGCCTTTATGGCCAATTCTATACCTACACCTCCAGCAATTTCCACCCTATAATAACAAGAGCACAGACTTGTTGTTCTACTTTTGTGATTAGAAGTCTAAGCTTTGGAAAGGGAGTAAAATGAGGCGGGGGTGGGGGGGAAAGCAGATTAATCTCTTTTGGGCTGTGTAAACATAATTCTGCATATTGAATTGAGGGGACTGCTTAATCCCTTCCAATCATGTTTCTTCCAATTAACTCACAAGCTTTAAATACTTTCCCTCGCAGACAGCTGAAGAAGCCTGGGCATGTGTGCAGAAAAGAGGGGGAGAGGGGCTAATCCTGAATTAAAGTCCTTTCTGTTGGCATGAAGAGGAGCCACACAACAGAAGTCCTGAAGTGGAGGCATTTGGAAAACAAAAATTTGAACAACAAGGAGGTGGGAGGATTTTTTAAAGCAATCCCAAGTGCTTGAAATGGGGTGAAAGAAGAGCTGGGCGGGGAGAAAAGGAAAGGAAAACAAAATTACCATTAAAATAATTAACTTGATTAGAGTTGAGAGTTTTCTGTCTGCATCCACTCACCAATAAGCAGACTATGGCATAGAAGTGCTTTTAAAAATAAAAAAATTAAAAAAAAATGTTTTGGGAAATTGGTATAGTAATTGAGTTGTGCTTTTCCTGTGACACATTTGGTTTTATCAATTCATTTACTAGAAATATTTGTGAGTCGGCGTTTCACCCTGAGGGTATCATGCAAAGAATCGTAATGGCAATTAAGCTGATGGTGTACATCAGGGGTGTCAAACTCAACCGCATCCGGCCCACGGGGTGCTTAGATCTGGCCTGTGGGCCTACCCTGGAAACATCGAAGAACCAGACCGCGGTACCTCTGCCAGAAAAAGCGGAGCTCGGGGAGGCCGTGTGCAGTCCACCCAGGCTCCATTTTCGGCTGCGACAGTCTCCTGCAGCCCTCTGCCAGCAAAAACAGCTCCGTTTTCGCTGGCAGAGGGCTGCAGGAGGCCATCGCAGCCGAAAATGGAGCCTCGATGAGTGACCATGCCCCCCCTGGCCACATCCCTCCACCCCCTTTGAGGTCAAACACAATCCTGATGAGGCCCTCAATGAAATCGAGTTTGACACCCCTGGCGTACATGTATGTACGTGTGTGCATGCAGATGTTTACTTGACCCTATTGGGGCTAAAAAGACAAGGGGTCATCAAGAAATACTAGGGTTTATGAATTCAAAGGAGGAAGAAAAGGAGGGCAGCTGAGGGAACCCCACTTTTATACTGTGGCCAGGAAAACAGAAAAGGGAATCATTGTGCCCTCGTTGTCTCCACAGTCTGAAATTTACTTGGAGATAACTTTCAGTAAATAGAAAGAAAGATTAAATGGTAAAGCATGAAAATTCTATATCAGTCTAAAGAATGGCAGGTGGGTTCAAGAAAAGAGAAGAGAAAATGAACTCTTAATACATTGTAGGAGAAGAATGATGTTAGACTATGGTGACAAAAGTCAGAGGAAATCTAGGAGCATCTTTGCTGACTAATACACTTTAACCAGTGGTGGGTTGCTGCCGGTTCGGGAGGGGTTCTCCTGTACCGGTGGCAGAAATTTGCCCCCGCTCGCTGAACCGGCAGCGATGACCAGCTGGCCACGCCCCTGAACCGGTTCTCCGGTCACCACTCCTTGAAAGCGGCTTGCAAATAATCCTCTGCGCATGCAAAGCGCGCACTTCCGACGCGATGCGAACTGGTAGGGAAGGCAAGTAGAACCCACCCCTGACTTTAAACACTGGGCCACCGAGCCCTGGTGGTACAGTGGTTAAAATACAGTAATGAAGACAATCTCTGCCCACCGTATGGAGTTCGATCCTGATGGCGCTCAAAGTTGATTCGGCCTTTCATCCTTCTGAGGTTGGTAAAATGAAGACCCAGATTGTTGGGGGAAATTTGCAAATAATACTTACATTGTAAACCACCCAAAGAGTGCTGTAAAGCATTATGGGGCAATATATAAGCCTAAATGCTAATGCTGTTGCTTGTTATTGCAGGGGGTGCATCTAATGAGGTTAAACGAGGGTAGGATTCAAATTGGAATGCGAGGAGGGAGAAGGGAAAAGGAAGGAAAACAGGCTAGTTATGCAAATGCATATTATACATGAGCCAGATTGCAAATGTTTTGCAATTTTAACAATTTTAAATAAGCATTTTGAAGTGTTAAAAGCCAATTGTGTATGTTGACACCTTGGGAGATTGCTTGTCACCTTTCAATGTACACTATGTAAGTTCAGCACCTCTCACTCAATGGTGGATAAGTCCTGGTTTTCCAGAATGGCCACTTTGATATAGCAATAGCAGTTAGACTTATATACCGCTTCATAGTGCTTTACAGCCCTCTCTAAGCGGTTTACAGAGTTAGCATATTGCCCCCAACAATCTGGGTCCTCATTTTACCCACCTCAGAAGGATGGAAGGCTGAGTCAACCTTGAGCCGGTGAGATTTGAACCGCTGAACTGCAGCTAGCAGTCAGCTGAAGTAGCCTGCAGTGCTGCACTCTAACCACTGCGCCACCTCGGCTCTTATGTCTACCATAGAATGTCCTGGATGACTGAAATGCTCAGATATGACTTTGTTTTCAGGCCTGATATAAAATTTGGGTCCATTGATTATTATTATTTTTTGACCCATCTATCTTAAGGAGAATGCAGAAGGGAATTGTTGGTAGATGATTGCATATATTTCATGCAATGAAGAAAACGATGAAGAAGACCTTTAATCATGCATGGAGCCTGTGGTGATGCTGTTGAAGTAAATGTGAGGCAAAGTATAGAATAGAATAGAATTTTTTATTGGCCAAGTGTGATTGGACACACAAGGAATTTGTCTTGGTGCATATGCTCTCAGTGTACATAAAAGAAAAGATAAGTTCATCAAGAATCATAAGGTACAACACTTAATGATAGTCAGGGTACAAATGAGCAATCAAATCATAGTAGGAACCAGTCAATATAAATCGTAAGGATATAAGCAACAAAGTTACAGTCGTACAGTCATTAGTGGGAGGAGATGGGTGATGGGAACGATGAGAAGATTAATAGTAGTGCAGACTTAGTAAATAGTCTGACAGTGTTGAGGGAATTATTTGTTTAGCAGAGTGATGGCGTTCGGGGAAAAACTGTTCTGGTGTCTCGTTGTTCTGGTGTGCAGTGCTCTATAGCATCGTTTTGAGGGTAGGAGTTGAAACAATTTATGTCCAGGATGCGAGGGTTGTATGTATGTATATTAGNTTGTTTTTTCTGCAGTTCTAATTATCCTCTGAAGTCTGTGTCTGTCTTGTTGGGTTGCAGAACCAAACCAGACAGTTATAGAGGTGCAGATGACAGACTCAATAATTCCTCTGTAGAACTGTATCAGCAGCTCCTTGGGCAGTTTGAGCTTTCTGAGTTGGCGCAGAAAGAACATTCTTTGTTGTGCTTTTTTGATGACGTTTTTGATGTTAGGTGTCCATTTTAGATCTTGCGATATGGTAGAACCTAGAAATTTGAAGGTCTCTGCTGTTGACACTGTGCTGTTTAGTATTGTAAGAGGTGGTAGTATGGGAGGGTTTCTCCTAAAGTCTACCACCATTTCTACGGTTTTGAGTGTGTTCAGTTCCAGATTGTTCCGGTCGAAGTTGACATCTAGGTTGGTTGCAGGGTCTGGTCCCCATGTTAGCATCATTTCCCTATGGTTTCTTGATGATTGTGAGACTCTGCTTCAGGTTGACTGGTTGTCTATATGCAAGGACAGGCTTGCCACCCAGTGCCTGAGAAAGTACAGTGTTGCTGTCTAGAATGAGCTGTAGTGTAATATTTTTGAGTGGTTATAGGATGCAGGTGAAAACCAATGATGTTCTGTTGTTCTGTTTCCGTAGTCAGCTTTTCTTTAATAGGCCCTCCCTGGGAATTAAACTAGCTGTATTGATCTGTCTACTGATCTCATTGGCTGCTAGTTCAGTCTCCAGAATGTCTGGTTTGATTCCATCAGCTGTTTGCAAGTCAAAACAATTGTGGCTATAGATAATAGATTTGATGGTATGTTTCATTGGAAGCTGGAAGCATATAAGTATGATTATGACCTGTACGTTTCCTGAAGAGCAGGATATGTCTATTGTGTAGAACAGTTTTTTCCCGAACGCCATCACCCTGCTAAACAAATAATTCCCTCAACACTGTCAAACTATTCACTAAGGCTGCATTACTATTACTATTAATCTTCTCATCGTTCCTATCACCCATCTCCTCCCACTTATGACTGTATGACTGTAACTTGTTGCTTGTATCCTTACGATTTATACTGATTGTTTCCTTATATTGATTTGATTGCTTATTTGTACCCTATGACTATCATTAAGTGTTGTACCTTATGATTCTTGACGAATGTATCTTGTCTTTTTATGTACACTGAGAGCATATGCACCAAAGACAAATTCCTTGTGTGTCCAATCACACTTGGCCAATAAAGAATTCTAATCTAATCTAGTTCATTCTAATCTAGTTCATATGCAACCAATTTTCTATCACAAAAACTTTGCCTCTTTATTAGGGGTTCCAGGACTTAAAAGGGGAAAAAAATCTAACAGGTTTTGTGGCCTGAAAAAGTTTAAGGCCATTGCTCAAGATCATTCAGAGATCATTGTGAACTTTTTTTATAGATCTTACATTCCATAGCTGGCAACTATGTGTAGAAAAGACTGTTATTTGAAACCCATCCTGATGCAACCAATCAATATTAAACTTAATGGCCTGACTCAATATAAGGCAGTTTTCTATCACTCTTCTTGCAGATCTCTTCTTCATGGGCAAACTGCTAATTAGATCATTTTCTATCTCCCCTAAAGAACTTTTCTGTCCTTTACCTTGATGGTCCTCATGTCCTTCAAAAGAGCTTCTCTTCTCTTCTCTTCTCTTCTCTTCTCTTCTCTTCTCTTCTCTTCTCTTCTCTTCTCTTCTCTTCTCTTCTCTTCTCTTCTCTTCTCTTCTCTTCTCTTCTCCTCTCTTCTCCTCTCCTCTCCTCTCCTCTCCTCTCCTCTCCTCTCCCCTCCCCTCCCCTCCCCTCCCCTCCCCTCCCTTCCTGTGGTTTTAAAATCCATCCTTGTGCCTTCAAAACCATTAACCTCAACTCCCACCCTTAAAACATGCAAGCTTCCAGAAAATGAGGGGTGTACCTATAACTGAATTAGACATTTTGCAATTCGTGTGCGAGTGATTTTTAATTGAGTTCCTTAAGTGTTAAAAGTTTAATGAAGTAAAACTGAAAGCTGAAAGTGTGTCCTTCACAGCACCTCTGAACAGTTAACCTTATTACCCTGTTGCTGAACTCTCCTTCCATTCCGCATTCCTTTTCTGAGCCGAGTAACCTGCCTCTCATTCTTAACCTCATTATTTTGGAGAGCGATGGTCTTCACTTCAAAGTGTTAGTTCATGTCAAAACTAGTTTTTTTTTCCCCTACAGACAACTTTCTCTCCGGGAGGTTGTGTCTATAGACAGGCATCAGCTTTCTTTCGATAATGTTTTCGGGCATATGCATGCAGGAAACTATTATGCTAGAATACAAATACAGAGGCATTATCCAGAAGTGATCCACCATGCATTAAAATCCCCATAGTATTTCCATTTCAGTGTTTCATTTTGCTCATTTATTTTCTTTACCTCAACCTCTAAAGAACATCAAAAATAGTTTTTTCCCCCTAACTTTGGCTTAAAATGTAGGGATATGGAACCCAGGTTTTGGGGTTATTTTGCTTTTAAAAGAGGGTTGAGGAACGTTAACGTTAAATAATCCAGCATTACTAGACTGTACGGTACGTTACCTGGGCTGCCATTTTATGAAAGCTTACACCTTGGAGCATATAATAATTTCCCGAAAGAGAGGACTGATCATGATTTAATCATTGCTTTTGAGCCTTGGTGAGACAGGTAATCAGAAGGAAGTCACCATCGCTTCCTCTCTTATGCATTCATGTTAAATCTATCCAGTTCAACTCTTTGTCAAATGATATCACGCACTAATGGGAATGAGTCCAGTCAAGGACATTCCAGATTTATCCAGCGTCACTGTCTCTTCTAAGCTCTTTGATTCTTCCATCTAAGTCTTCACTCAACTGATGCATGAAATTCCTGTCTTCCCCACGCTGTCACCCCATTGTACAGATATTCCCCTATCTTGTGAGCTGCCTACTTAGATCCAGCCTGCTGCCTGCTTTCTGGATTTCCCTTGTTTATGCTATCAGCCTGCCAGCCCCGATAGTTTGCAAAACAAAGAGACAATGTCTCTGTGTTGGTGTTGAGAGCCAAGAAAAGTTACCGCAATTAAAGTTAAAAAGCTGCAAAAAAGCTGGTGTGGTTGGATTCTCATTAAACTGTTTGCTTTGTCCTAGTTGGCAAACAAAAAGAGATAATTAAATTGTGTTTGCAACAATTAGGGTTTAACAATGTGCTGCTATTGCTTAGGTGGAAAAGGAAGGACTTCCTCTGCTGGAAACTTTTGAAACTTCATATAAGAAGCAGGATATTCTTTAGCAGCGAACACATGTATGTCCGCTCAGGATGATAAATGCTTGTGGTCAAGATCGCTCTCAGGCAGGCTGCCTGCCAGGAAAGTCCCAATGCTGGTGATTCCTGCTGAGTAAGAGGGATTTTAGTGTGCGGCCAAAATCTTCTCTGGCAGCAGCAATCACCTTCCTAGTGTTAAGATGGCTTCTTTTCTCTAGCATCCCTCCTTTGCTTGACAGATCCAAATCATGTGTCTCAGTACTAATGAATGCATTTATTTTTTAGAGTGCTAAAATCTTCACAAGAATTTTTGTGAAATGACCTCCACATTAACGGCTGCAGGATTTGGGTTTGGCTAGTCTAAAAAAAAGAAGAATTAGGGATGACATGATAGCAATATTCCAGTACTTGAGGGTACTGCCACAAAGAAGAGGGGGTAAAATTATTCTCCAACGCACCAGAGGGCAGGACAAGAAACAATGGTTGGAAACTAACCAAAGAGAGAAGCAACCTGGAATTGAGGAGAAAATTACTAACAGGGAGGACAATTAACCAGTGGAACAGAAGTTGCCTTCAGAAATCATGGGTGCTCCATCACTGGTCACTTATCTGAAATAGTATAGGTTCTCCTGCTTGAGCAGGGGGCTGGACTAGAAGACCTCCAAGGTCCCTTCCAGAGCTTATTCTATTCTATTCTATTCTATTCTATTCTATTCTATTCTATTCTATTCTATTCTATTCTATTCTATTCTATTCCATTCCATTCCATTTCATTCCATTCCATTCCATTCGATTCCATTCCATTCCATTCCAATAAAAGGAGGGAATAATCTTTTTTTAAAAAGTGTATTATGGTAGTGCTGTCTTGCACACCATAATACACTTTAAAAAAAAGATTTTCTTCACTATGTGATCACACTGTTTTCTGCGTGTTTTTTACGATTCTGAAAATTGTATACATGGACATATACACAGAGAGAGAGACTCAAATATTACACCGCTCTAGGAATTACTGAGAAATTTAGCTCTTTGTGAAAAAGATTCACACCGGCCTAATGTGTCATTTCCTAGCTAATATATGGACTGGAAAGCAGATTCATACATTCTGTGTATTTTGTCACAATGCTTGCCTCAAAAAAAAAAAATCAGTAGATATTGAGAAAAATGTTCATTTTTGCAGAAAATACATTTTAAACTTACGATCTAAATATGTATTTAACTGCAGGCTGTGTGCATAGATCAGGTTAATGCAGAAAGGGGATGAATAGGCTTACAAGTGGAAAAGGACAGAGAAACAAATTTTCCTGATACTGAGTTTAAAAAAAAAAAAAAGAACTTCTCACTCACTTGTCTTCACATTTTTGTTTGTGAATGTTTTGTTTGTGAATGTTTATATCAACATTTGTAAATGTTTCCCTGAAGGGTATAGAACTGTGACAGAAATATCCCGCTTTTCTTCAGTTTTCAGTGGATCTCTGATGGCAATAGCACTTAGACTTATATACCGGTTAATAGTGCTTTACAGCCCTCTCTAAGTGGTTTACAAAGTCAGCATACTGAGCCCAACAATCTGGGTCTTCATTTTACTGACCTCAGAAGAATTGAAAGCTGAGTCAACCTTGAGCATGTCAGGATCGAACTGCTGGCAATGAGCAGCCAGCAGAGTCTGAGCAGAGTCAGCCTGCAATACTGCATTCTAATCACTGCACCTCCACGGCTGATACCTTTCCAGTAGGAAAGATACGTGAAAATTCATAAATATATTCCTTTGCTTGACAGATCTAAATAGCAATAGCACTTAGACTTATATACCGCTTCATAGTGCTTTTACAGCCCTCTCTAAGCGGTTTACAGAGTCAGCCTATTGCCCCCAACAATTTGGGTCCTCATTTTATCCACCTCGGAAGGATGGAAGGCTGAGTCAACCTGGTGAGATTTGAACTGCCAAACTGCAGCTAGCAATAGCAATAGCACTTAGACTTATATACCGCTTCATAGTGCTTTACAGCCCTCTCTAAGCGGTTTACAGAGTTAGCATATTGCCCCCAACAATCTGGGTCCTCATTTTACCCACCTCAGAAGGATGGGAGGCTGAGTCAACCTTGAGCCTGGTGAGATTTGAACCGCCGAACTGCAGCTAGCAGTCAGCTGAAGTAGCCTGCAGTACTGCACTCTAACCACTGTGCCACCGCGGGTCTATATGATGGATGTCCCACACTAAAAATCACTTGGTGTCTATTGCATATGCTGTAGGGCAGGGGTGAAATTCAAAATTTTTCCATACTGGTTCTGTGAGCGTGGCTTGGTGGGCGTGGGAGGGGAAGGATACTGCAAAATCTCCATTCCCTCCCCACTCCAGGGGAAGGATACTGCAAAATCCCCATTCCCTCCCCACTCCAGGGGAAGGATACTGCAAAATCTCCATTCCGTCCCCACTCCTGGGGGAAGGATATTGCAAAATCTCCATTCCCTCCCCACTCCAGGGGAAGGATACTGCAAAATCTCCATTCCGTCCCCACTCCTGGGGGAAGGATACTGCAAAATCTCCATTCCGTCCCCACTCCTGGGGGAAGGATACTGCAAAATCCCCATTCCCTCCCCACTCCAGGGGAAGGATACTGCAAAATCTCCATTCCCACCCCACTCTGGGGCCAGCCAGAGGTGGTATTTGCCCGTTCTCCGAACTACTCAAAATTTCTGCTACCGGTTCTCCAGAACCTGTCAGAACCTGCTGAATTTCACCCCTGCTGTAGGGTTATTTGTAATCCATTTATTCATCGATAATTTCTTTTTTGTTTTTTTAGCTCTTTTTATTTTATTCAAAAAAGAATAAAATACAAAACTCCCCCCAAAAATTAAAAAAAGCACAAAAAGCACAAAACAAACATAGCATTTAAAAAAGAAGAAAACACTCACAAATACACTTATTATCCTCCCTAGTTGAATACTTATTAGTACATTATTACAATATTGGTTTCTCACCCTTGTGAACAAATTAAAAAAATTAAACTACTAAGCTATTTGCAAATTATTGACTTGTCATCTATATGCTGTATTAATGATAAAATAGTTAACAGGATGAACAACAATAATAGAAAAGACAAGGTTAAAATTTCAAAACTTTCTATTAACATAATGACATCCACCTAATTTCAATGTCATTTCCTTATCTGTAAATAGAAATAAGAAAGTTAAATATTAAAAAGTTAAATAAAGTTAAATATTACCGAACATGTAGCAGGAATGTCCATATCCCTCAAGCCATTCCATTCCCTACCCTATATGTTATTTTTTAAGAATTTTAGTCTCTCAAAATGTCATGCTCCATAAATGCAACCCTAGTCTTCAAGAAGAGATAGGTCCATAAATACTCAACATTTACACACGGTGTGTATTTGGGAAGATCCCAGCTAGATTCCTGCTGATGCTCCCTAACAGATCTGCCAGCAAATCTAATGTAATAACATTTTCATTTCCAGGTGGCTTTTCTTCTAGTTTCCAATCAGAGATTTGAGATAACATAATTCACAGGTTTGCCACAAAAATAGAACATCTCCTGTCAGCTGTCACCATCACCTGGCAGGGTGCAGGAAAGTGTGAAGCGCATAGCATTTCATGCCAAAATCATGCTTGTTTAACAGAGTTTTTAGGTAGCTGCGGTGTCTCTTTGACAGCTGCAGCAAGATTGGATCTTTTTTGCAGGTTGGTGAGGGGCTGTGACCAAAAGCAATACTAAAGTTCTATGAAAGTAGTCCTTGACTTATGACTGTAATGGAGCCTGGAAGTTCTGATGTGAGTCATGACAGTTATAAGTAGAGGCACCCATGTGACTGGACCTGATTTTTATCATTTTGTTTGCAGTGGTCGTTAAGCGGATGTCACCATAGTTATGCAAATACCACAGTCATCAAGCAAATCAATGTATTCCTATTTGGTTTTTTTGTTTTGGCAGAAACTGGCCAAAAACTGTCTAACAAAAAAAGATTTGCAAACTGTGACTGGGTAATGCTGCCATCAGCCAGTTGCCAAGTGTCTGAAAATATAATCATGTGATTGCAGGGTAGGTGTGAAGCTATCAGAACTCTGGAATTGGGTCATAAATAGCGTTTTTGGAGTGGGGGGGGCATTGTAACTTTGAACAGTTGATACGTGACCGGTTGTAAGTCAAGGACTACGTAGAGCATGGATGTCAAACTCGTGGCGTCACATTTTCGTCACGTGACGTATCGTGACTTTACCCCCCCCCCCTTTGCTAAAGAGGGGGTGGGCGTGGCCAGCGCATGACGCATCCGGCCCACGGGCCTCAAGTTTGACACCCCTGACGTAGACCCTGTTTGTTGTAAGTTTTAAGAAAGTCTTGATGGTGAGTCTGGTTGCCTGGAAACAGAATTGTCCATCCGTTTAACACTTGCAATATACCATGTATTATCAAAGCTGGGGACTTACAGGAAAATGAATGGACTGGGAGAATGCTGGTCTCACCACATGTGGTCACCATTGCATAGAACATGGTAAACCAGTGGTTCTCAACCTTCCTAATGCCGTGACCCGCGTGGCACCAGGGGTGAAATGCTCCCGGTTTGGGCGTGCCTACGGACAGCTGGTAGAGATGGAAGCGGGAAACTTCGCCCACCCGCCTGGATGCCGCCATTTGGGTTCTTTTACCCTCTACGCATGCGCAAAGCATTCTGCGCATGCGCAGAGGGTAAAAGAACCCAAATGGCGGCGTCCGGACGGGTGGGCGAAGTCTCCCGCTTCCATCGCTACCAGCTGTCTGGCGACCCGCAGGCACGGCTGAACCGGGAGCATTTCACCCCTGCTGACGCACCAAGATGGCGGGCTAGCGCGCGTGGCGACCCCTGTGAAAGGGACCCCCAAAGGGGTCGTGACCCACAGGTTGAGAACCGCTGATGGTAAACTATATGGAAATTGTTTTTCTATACCATCTAAGCTGAGAGAGATTCTTCAGGCTCTAGATCAGGCAATAGAGAAGATGATGGCTAATCAATTGAAGACAGATCGGGCAGCAGAGAGGATAAAGGCTGATCAACTGATGATAGACCAGGTAACTGAGAGGATGAAGGCAGTGGTGGGATTCAAATAATTTAATAACCGGTTCTCTGCCCTAATGATTTCTTCCAGCAACCAGTTCGCCAAACTGCTCAGAAAGTTAACAACCAGTTCTCCCGAAGTGGTGTGGACTGGCTGAATCCTACCACTGGATGAAGGCTAGTTCAGTAGAAAGGATGGATGACCTGAAAAGATGGATGGATTGTAACGATCCAAAACTGCCAAAAAGCAATGGTCACACAATTGTAAGCAGATTATCAGTAGCCTTTGCCAAACGATTTCACAAGTCAACCACTTTGTCACTCTGTGAGTGAGATGGTTGGAGTGATAACTAAATCAAAATAAATAAACTCAAGTCTTTGTCGTCCCAAAAGGGCAAAAATCCCCGAAGTTAGTTAGCCTTTTAGTGGATCTATGCAATTTCCATTCTTAAGCCCTGAAAGAGAAGGAAAGCCATTAAGAAGATAAACTAATTTTGACTTCCTCCAATTCGACTTCGTTTGTTGTCCCTCGTGTTAATGTCACACATCTTCAAAGAAATTACATGGAGGGTAGTAAAAGGTCAGGTCACGCAAATGGCCTTTCCTGCCTTCTCTTGTTTATACCACAGTTATAATTAGTGGGACTCGTTCATGCTCTTCATTCTGAGCACTTGATCACACCAAATGTATGCTTCTGCTGGCACTGACGTTTTGTCCAAAGCAAAATCAGTGGCAAAGGAGTTCAGTTTCCAAACTGGCAATTGAAGAATTATTATTATTATTATTGCAGTTTTAATGCTCTGCTTTTCAGTCTACTTTGCATGTAATATTTAACTTGGATGTTAAATAATATTTATGTATTCCCACATGCTCGGCCATGTTTGCCAACACCTGCAGCCTCTCTTTTCTACATAATTATCTCAATTTTGCTTTTGAGTGGAGCATAAGATGCCGTACACTTACGAGCATCTGCTGTGCCATGTAAGATCACCCAGAGGTATGGTCCCATATCACTACTTGTGTCCTCCATCCATATCCCCCTTACTCATCTGTTTCCCTGAAAGAAGCTCTTGCCGTAACTCTCAAGACATTGGAGAGTCATTATCCTTAGCCACCAGAATTTTACAAAAGAAATAAGAACATATATTTTTTCAATTTATTCTTGACTCGGCTTACCTTTGACTAATCTTTTCCTATTGGTTTTTTATAAGGTCAACCAGTAGGAAAGTTCTTGAAACATATCACTTTCTTTATTTGTATCAGAATTATAGGCATATAACATTTAATACTGAGCAAGTACAATTAGTATAAAGTAGGCTGTAGAAATATAGCACATGTAAAAATTATGTAAAAATAAATAGGATTAAAACTTGATGACATCCCTCCAGTATTGGGCCACCTTGACAACATTTTCTCTCACCAGCATGAGGTCTTTCTCTGTATATGTTGAAGGACATTGTATGCACTGTACCATGCGTGAGATTGACTGTTCTGCTCCACATCCACAAAAAATATGTCAGCTGCCACTTTATGCTTGCTTGAGCTTCACAGACTGTCATGAACTGTGCAGGAGGGGGAATGAAGGGTGGAATGCTTGGGGAAATGAAAGTAAGTACTGTATCTCCTAGAGATGCTGCTTCAAGGTCACCCAGCTGGAAGAAAGAGGGAGCCACATACCAAACTGTGCTTGGATTGACTATTATGAAAACATCTTGCCTGAACCTGATTGGTGATACTGGGGTGGGCAATGAGAATTAGTTAAGGGATGTAAAAGTAGAAGTTAGGGATTTTGGTGCGCGATTCTCAGTTCTGGCTTTGCACTACTGCAATACACTTGATCTCTAATAAATTATATTGTCTTCAACAAATGGAGCAAAGGATCATTTCTATTTAGAGGTTTAAGTTGTGGCAGGTCCTACAGTATCTTCTATAGGGAAGCCCCATTTTCTAGATTGTCCTTTGATCTTCTTACCCCTTTGAGCAGTATCACTGAAAATGCTTCAGCTTCACCCGGTGTGTGTGTGTGTGTGTGTGTGTGTGTGAAACTGTCTGGTGCCATGACCAGTTTCAAACAACTATTATTGGCTTGCCAAGTCCTCTCTATCATGTGTATGCATGTTTGTTTGTTTTTATTATGCCCCAGTGCTGAATTGCCCAGACAGAAATAATTAGCTCTCTTGGCAAATGAAAATTTATAACAGGATCTGAAGTATTTAACTCTGGAGGCAGCACTGAACCATGCTATGAGGATCAGAGATTTGGGGGGGGGGTCAGAAAAATGGATGAACATTCCCAATATTGCAGGCTATATATATATTTTTAATGATATTGATTATGAGCAGTATCATTCACTCCTCTTTTGCTTATTAATTTGTACTTGGTTCTGCTTGCATTTAGAGTGGAAAACAAGATTGCTCAAGCAAGATCTGAGTGGGTTGGGGTTTTTTTTATAATTTTTTGGTGTATTGTCAGTATTCAAACTATTTTCCATCAATCTGCACACCAGTATACTATCAACCCCAGGAAGACATATGGAAGAAAACCTCTCTACATGCTCAAAGAGATTGGTCTTTCACTGCCCCCCCTCCACTTCCAAAATTTTAACTGGATTGGGGTGGGATTCACACCGAGAGATAGAAGGTGAGAGACTCAGCTCTGCAAAACTTTGAATTCCTTTGATCAAAAGCATTTCAGACTCCTTTGATTTATTACCAGCTTATCACCTACTATAGAATAGAGTATAGAGTAGAGTAGAGTAGAGTAGAGTAGAGTAGAGTAGAGTAGAGTAGAGTAGAGTAGAGTAGAGTAGAGTAGAGTAGAGTAGAGTGAATAGGATAGGATAGGATAGGATAGGATAGGATAGGATAGGATAGGATAGGATAGGACAGGACAGGACAGGACAGGACAGGACAGGACAGGACAGGACAGAACAGAACAGAACAGAACAGAACAGAACAGAACAGAACAGAACAGAATAGAGTAGAATAGAATAGAATAGAATAGAATAGAATAGAATAGAATAGAATAGAATAGAATAGAATAGAGTTCGTTATTGGCCAAGGGTGATTGGACACACAAGGAATTTGTCTTCGGTGCATAAGCTCTCAGTGTATATAAAAGATATAAGTGATAAATCATTATCATAGTCATCATAAATACGTTCATCATAAATCATGAGATGCAACGTTTAGTGATCGTCATAGGATACTAAATAAGAAATCAACAAAAATCATACTAGGAAACTAAATAAAGCAATATAAATCGTAAGGATACAAGCAACAAAGTTATAGTCATAAGTAGAAAAGGAGATAGGTAATAGGAAGGATGAGAAGAAGAATAGTAATACAGCCTTAGTAAATAGTTTGACAGTGTTGTGGGAATGTAGAATGTAGGAGACCAGGGCTTGGGCAGCACAAGGAAACAACAGCCAACAACTTAATAGCCAGCCATCAACATCCCAATCAAGAATTAAAAAGCCACACACAACAGGCACCGTATAGATACCGCACATAGAATAGCCCAAAGCACACACACTGCTAGAGAGAAGTTCCCTGAGGATGGGCTCCAGCACGAGTCCGAAAGCTCGGAAGACAAAACCTCTGGTCCCGGGGACCCACCCAGATTGGGATCCTGCAACATTATCCTGGGACACGTATATTCACTTTCATTCCTTTGATCAAATTATAAGTCCGGATGATGAAAATCTAGGATGATACATGAAGTATCTATCTGGGTGTGAAAGGGATTGTTTCAAAGTCCCAACATAACAAGAACAGAAGTCAATATTGATTTAGCTGGCGATGAAAGATAAATGACAGATGATTTTCCAAGATGATTGAGCACAGATGGGTTTTCCTCCATTTCCAGCTTTTTTTTTTTACTTTTCTTCTTCTTCTTCTTCTTCTTCTTCTTCTTCTTCTTTTTTAAAGAAAAAGCCAGGAAGCATTTCTTTGCTTTTAGGTAGCAGCTTCATGCCAAGATGTCTTTGAGTATCATGCACTGGGTTTCCAGCAATGAATTCACATTTCTTTCATTGCTCAGAGTGATAGCCGAGGAGCTAAACACAGCTGTGACTCTCTGCATTCAAGTGATAATCGCTGCCCATTGCCACTTGTTTTGACTGAAGAGACCCACTGAAGGTTAATTTTCTTGCCCTGTTATTTATTGGCGCTCATACATTTTGATGAAGGGCAATAGTCATTGCATGCCCGCAATAAATTTGTAATTGATCAATGGAATGAATCAATCTCATTTGGCATGGCCTAAACACTACAATCCAACGGGGCAGGATCAAGAGGAATAAATTGCAACCAGGCAGAAACAGAAATTAATTTAAAAGGTTTTGTTGTTTGTAAGCCTAAAGCTGACAATCGTCCCTGTGATTTCTCTGGTTCTTATTATGATTTACGGCTTAGCGGATCTCTTTTATTCCACTGTTTTGCATCTGTAAATTAAATACTGTGCAACTGTTCTTTCCCCCCCCCCCTCTTCTTCTTGAACCTCTTAATAGCCTGGTTCATTTTGTTATTCTCCTCTTTCTGGAGAGGTTGTAAAAACTGCTAATGCAAAACCCCCTCCCAACCCTTAGTTTGGGCCCTGCTTTTCATTTTCTTTTGTTGTTGTTGTTGAAGTACACAATGAGTTTTTGGAAAAAAAACAAAAGTTATTCCTAAAGCCAACGGCCGATTAGATTATCCAGTAGTTGTTTGTTTTCTTTTCTTTTTGGAACCAGCGATTGCATTAACTGCTGTTCTAATGATCAAGGAAGTGATCTTCTGGAACGGAGGGTTTTCTCTTTCATGGTTTATTAGGAATATTTTTATACTCCCTTGTCTGCTAAAAAGTCATCAAGGCAGTTCATAAACCTAAAGTAAAATGATGTAAAACATTTTTTTTAAAATCAATAAACCCATTAGGATATTAAAACAATAAAACCTGAAAAAAATATTTAAATGATCCAGTTCATGAGTCTTGAAATTGAAGAGCCAAAAAAACCAGGGGGGGGGATGTGATTATAATTCTAGATTGAAAAACAACAATTTAGAAACCATACCCTTAAAAACCCTAACCCTTAAAAACCCTAGAACCCTAACCCTAACCACTGTTTCCTATACAACTATCAAGCTTTTTCACCTGCAATCTGTTTTGTCTTGAGAGAGTAAAACTTAGAACCTAGAATATAATAGAGTTGGAAAGAAACTCAGAGGTCTTCTAGTCCAGCCCCCTGCTCAAGCAGGAGACCCTATACCATTTCAGACAAATGATTGTCCAGTCTCTTTTTGAAAGTCTCCAGTGATAGAGCACCCACAACTTCTGAAGGCAATCTATTCCATTGGTTGAGTGCCCTCACCGTTATTGTTTCAGTTAGTGAAACAATCTTGAAACTGAGTTATCGACTCAATTATTGTTTCTTTGCAGCTGACTACAAGGCAACCTGGGTTCATATTACTGAAACTGCTCTAATTCTGATTTAATGTTATTAAAGTAAAGAGCCAAAAGCAGTCGTAACCACTAGTTCATATTGTTTTATTGCTTAATGTTAACCCATGTTAACTCTATTCACGTGTTATATACAGTAGCAGGAGGTTACATGCAGTGGTGGGTTTCATTTACCTTTGCTACCGGTTTGGGAATGGGAGCGTGTGGGAGCAGGCGCATGCACAGAAGCTCCGTGATGACGTTCTGCTGGGTGGGCGGAGCCTCCTGCTGCCGCTGCTACCGGTTCGCCCAAACCGGGCCGCACAGGTAGGAACCCACCACTGGTTACATGCATAAAAGAGAAGACTACAGAAAGAAGGATGGCTCTAGATAGCAGAAACCTGAAGGAAAGAAAAGGGTTAGGGTTAGGGTTAGGGTTAGGGTTAGGGAAAGAAAAGGGTGATATTAAATGTCCCAATGGTGTTTTCCCACAAGGAAATTAGACTTTCTTCAACTGAAGAAGCTTTTTTGAATGGGAAGCAAAATGTTTTCAAAGAAAAACCCAAGAAATTCCAGTTGCCTTTTGGAAAAGCACCTTTGGGACAACCATGATCTGGATTATTGAGAATTTCCATAATGATATTAAATGGTCAAAGTGACATCTCTTTCAAAAATCAATTTCAAAACCAACAGCAAAGAAAACTTCTCCATTTTATGAAGATGTATTCATAAAAGTACAACTAGAAAGGAAATACACATTGAATAGTAGTTCCACTGTATTCTGCGTTCACCCTAAAGCACAATTCAAGCATTGTGTCCAGTTTCTGGGCCAGGCACCCTACTTTAACAATCTCAGAAATAACTGGTTCAGAGAAGGATGGTAAAAATGTTCAGAAGAAGAGCAGTTAACCTTACAAAGAAACTTTTGAAAGAGCTGGATATGTTTAGTCTTGAGAAGAGTCCTGAAAAGATGCCATAAAAAAGAGCAAGACCTGTATTACATTGTTCTTAAATCCAGGACATAAAATAATGGATTCAATTTATACAAAGTAAATTCTAACACAATATTAGGATAGGGGAAAACCCTCCATAATGGGGAGGTCCTTGAACCTAAACTAAGCAGAAAGATTGCCCTAAAAAACCTCTTCCGAAGGTATAATTCTATGAAACTCTGCATGGAAACCATTTGATGTTAAAGAGGTATAAAAGGCAGAACAATAGCCGTGCATCAGATTTGAAATTTTCTGTTATCACACTGCAATTTTCATTAAAAAAAAATAATAAGCTTGCTCTCTCTGACATATTCAATGGGCTGAATTTTTCATATAAGTAAGATGCTATTTTTGGAAAAAATATGAACTAATTTAGAATGTAATAATAGAAGTAGCAGGGAATAGCAGGTGAGATGGGCGGCATATAAGTTTGAACAACAAACAAAAAATGGTCAACATTTAGCTAATGATGCATGGACAGAGATTGAATTAAAAAAAACTCAGCTTTGCTCACCTGTTAGGTATAGTGTAATGTAATGGTTGCAAGAAATAGCTGTACAATCTGTTAAGAAATGTTTTAGAGGTAATTAATTTGTCTTGGGCAGAATGCACTATTAGATCTGAGTGATCTGCATCTGGGGTGGGTTCTGGTTTTCCTTGCTGCCGTTTTGCTCAGTGTCGTGCCATGTGGGTGTGCGGGTGCACTTCACGCATGTGCAGTGCTTTAAAAAAGCTTCTGCGCATGCGCAGAAGCAAAAAACAAAATGGCGGTGCCTATAGCACCGCCGAAAGAACCAATTCGGGAGCGTGGCAGGCCTGGGTCGCTGCCAGTTCTAGTGACCCAGGCCACCAAGTTATTACCGGTTTTAAAGAACCAGTCCAAACCAGGAAGAACCCACCTCTGATCTGCATGTAAGTTGGCATTCTATTTACAGGGGATAGAAATGACATCTTAGATACTTTGAGAACTGCTGCTTGTTATTGTAGATGAACTTAGGGTAGATGAATAAGTAGTCATCATCATCATAATCATAATCCCTTGTGGGGTGGAGTCTGAGCAACTGAATGGAGCTAGCAGGGCGTTCAATGGCCGGATGCCCTTCCTGTCGCCAATGCGGAGCTTTGTTCAGCAGATATATTCTCATTGTGCCCAGAGAGAGAAATATCTGCCTCTACCTAGGATCGAACTCACAGCATCCTGATTCTGAGGTGAGAGCTCCACCTCTAGGCCACCGCACCATTCTGCTAGATGAATAAGTAGTCTGACCCAGAAAAACAATGTGAGCTTTTTAGGACATAAATGGGCTTCTGACTTACGTCTTTGAAAGTTTATGCAAAATTTGATAAGGGGTTTTATCCAGATTTAGGGCAACTACATAATGCTTGCCAAAATGAGCTATTTGTAATTAATTGATTTAATTAGAAGTCTTAAATCCATTCTCCCTTCGAAGTACGGTATATACAACATCAGCAAGCAAGCCTGTGTCATGAACTCTAATGGATTAATCCTTTTATATTACTTGGTTTAACGGCCACAGCTCAACTCTTATTTACTTTTGACTTTATAAACACCATTATTTGCTTTGCAGGAGTCCCCGAGGAAGAGCATTTGCTGTGATATACCATTGAAGGCTCTAAAAACGCCAAAATAGCTAAATGAGAAATGATTACCACTTTTATTTAACTTTAGGTTAAGCGCCACCAATGGGAAAAAGGCTGATAAGATAAAGGAATGTCTTGGGTGCTATCCTGATACAACAGTTAATAGACCAAATATCACAAAGTGTCATTGTTGCTAGATGGTACATGTCCTACAACAAGCTCCCACAAGCAGCTATATTGATACCAAAGGCATTGTATAGTTACATCTTTTGCATCATAACATCAAGATTCATGTGGCATCACTTGCCTCTTATTGTAATTAGGGATAAGAGTACTAGAAAAAAAATGGGTGGGTATAGATTCTTATGAGAAAGGGTCTAGTTTTTCTCTGAATAATGTTCAGAAGTTCACTTCAATGAATGGTTAGAAGTTTGAATACTCAACCAATCTCAACATATTTTCAGTCTTTAAGAAGCCCATCACTCTGGCATGTGATAAGGGATGTGGAATGCAAACCCTAATTCTGTGTGGCCAAACAAAGGTACTTTTGTTGATTTTGCTTGAATGTTGTGATGTAGCTCAGAAGTACAAAGGACTTTAAATGAAGTTGTCTCTCCATCCCTCTTTATGTATATCTAGGTTTATGTGTATGTGTATATCAGGGGTGGGTTCTAACTTACCTCGCTGCTGGTTCTCTTCATGTGCGCATGCGCAGTGCCAAAATAATAATAATAATAATAATAAAAAGCCAAAAACAAGATGGCGATGCATGCGCAGTGCCGGAAACTCAGCTTCTGCGCATGCGCAGAAGAAGAAGAAATTTAAAATTTTTTTTAAAAAAATTCCCAAAAAAAAGATGGCGACACCCACGGACCGACACCGACCAAACCGGCTCCGTGACGTCACCGTGATGTCACCAGTGGGTTGCTACCGGTTTGGGTGAACCGGTCCGAACCGGGAGGAACCCACCTCTGGTGTATATGTATGAATGGATATGAGTCAAGAATACTTTTGCCTTGTGATTTGCTGCTCATGTAACTATTAGACAAACATGGCCAGGATTGCAAGAAGGAGGTTAGAGATTGCAGTGAGTAATTGAAATATAAAAAGTAGACTTTCTGTAGTATCTTTAGACTATCTTTTAATCCATATAATAACTCTACTGTGTACGCCAATATGATTCCTATCAAAGTCAATAATTAAAAACATAAACCAAACAGTGGAAGTCGAAACACTGGGGATGTGAGGAGGTGGATTTTGTATTTCTGCCCTGATACCGTTGTTCATTGCTGTCCCTTGCCACCCCATAGACAGCCATGATTTCTGTATTGTACATAGAATGGAAGAGGTTAGCTTCTCGGTTCTCATAGGAAGCTCATATCCGAGGCAAAATTTGAACTGTCTCCTTGTTCTATTTTTCAGTCTCCTAGGGACCAACTATGTAGAAAGGAAAGTTGAAGCTCTGTATCTTTTTGCCCATCAATATTTCCTAGATATGCAAGCAAAGCTGCTTCCAAGCAGTGTCTGCAAGTTTAAACATCCAACAATGTTTAAATTAAATATTCTAAGTCAGGGAAAGTATATAGGCAGTTGAATGACAGGACACCAGCATGCCATCGCTTTCAATTAGGGATGTCATTTTCATTCTCATCACTTAGATGAGAATTCAGCATGCATGCCCATGGTCCCTCTTCACCAGCAGGTCAATGGAGTTTCTTCAGCTTGTATCAAGGGCATGATGCTAGCTGTTTACTTACTCAGATATGAGTAAGTAAATTTGAGTTGTAATAAGTAGGCAAAAGGTAAATATTCCATCAGCTCTGGTGAAGATGCAGGCATCTCCATGGCATTTTCTTAGCTGTAGTACAGAGATTGCCACTACCTTCTTCTGGATCTTTTCTTCCAACTTCCCAATGTAGCCTACAGCTTCAGCACTTCTTGGTTGTCTACCATTAAGTATGGATAATGGTACTATCCATAGGTGACCCTTCTTACATTTTTGAGGTTATGGTAGCCAAATTCAACTCTTCATGTACTTAGATAGTCAGTAAAGTTGTCTTCAAGTTCAATTTGTCACTGTTTTGCTGGGATCGGAGGGGGAGGGCGAGAAGAAGAGGAGGAGGTGGTGGTGGTAGAGGAAGGGGAGGAGAAGGAGGAGGAGAGGTGGAAGAGTGGAGGAGGAGGAGGAAGAGGAGGGGGACGAGGTTCTCTATCTAAGTTACAAGGTTTTCCCAAGATGCTTGCCTTCCTCTGGGAATGACCAGATAAGGCTTCATGGATTTTGGGGGAGGTTAATTTTATGCCTCTCAGAGCTGTGCAACAGCTGGAAAGGAAAGGAAAGGAAGGGAAGGGAAAGGAAAGGAAAGGAAAGGAAAGGAAAGGAAAGGAAAGGAAAGGAAAGGAAAGGAAAGGAAAGGAAAGGAAAGGAAAGGAGGAAAGGGAAGGAAGGGAAGGGAAGGGAAGGGAAGGGAAGGGAAGGGAAGGAAAGG
>QLTV01001714.1:1149229-1159760 GCA_003457575.1 Thermophis baileyi
AATCTTCTCATCGTTCCCATCACCCATCTCCTCCCACAAATGACTGTATGACTGTAACTTTGTTGCTTGTAGCCTTACAATTTATATTGACTGGTTCCTACTATGATTTGATTGCTTATTTGTACCCGGACTATCATTAACTGTTGTACCTTGTGATTCTTGATGAACGTATCTTTTCTTTTATGTACACTGAGAGCATATGCACCAAGACAAATTCCTTGTGTGTCCAATCACACTTGGCCAATAAAAAATTCTATTCTATCTATTCTAAGATACTTCATAGATGGTGCTTAGAGGTTCAGCTATGGCAGAGGAGAGCTTTTTTTTAATGTTTGCACATATTTCATCAGGACCAATAGATAGAGTTGGCTTTAGTTTGTGTAGTGCCCTTTTGACGGTATCTTCAGTAAAATCAATGTGGATTAGATCATTGCAATTAGTTGAGGTATGACTAGGAAATGAGGGGGAGATGCCATTGCTGTTGACAAAGACTGAACTGAAAAAAGTGTTGAAGAGATTAGCCTTAATGGCATCATCGTTACAATCTTCACCACTTTGCCCTTTTAGAGGTGGGATGGTCTTTGAGTCTTTAAGTTTGGTGTTTACGAAATTATAGAAGGCACGATTGGATTTTGTGTGTAACGGCTCTTCTTCCTGTTTGCAGTGGTAATTGGTACATTCTGTTTTTATTTGGTGGCATAAGGTTTTGTATCGGTTTTTGAATTCACTGATAGGGTTCAGGACCTAGTTAAGGGCAAATTGAAATGCAAACATTTTATCTACCATCCTAATATATGAGTCCTGTAGTTAGAATCAAGTTGTAAGAATATTCTCCTTATTTGGTGTCTTCGCGGTAGAATCTGTCTGTCTCTATGTGGTTTAACTATAAAACAGATGGGTTCATTTCAGGTCTCTTTTACTTAGAATGGCCAGCCCTTTCAAGATATTCCTTGGTCACACCTTTGTTCATGTGAATTGCTTCTATCAGCTTCTATCAGCTTAAATTTGTTCATCTTTCATAAGAAGGTTCTCCAAGAGTTCTACAATTAAAACTTTTTCTCTATTAAATTTTTACTCTGCCTAAGGAATGGTGGGTATCTGGGATCTCTATCCATGCTATTCTGTAGGCAACAAGAGGAACAGACTTTTTGTTGCATACAACTTAGAGTGGAATGTCTTCAAAATTTCCCTGAAATGTGATTTCATCATTCCCTGTGAACTGTAAGCTTCTGCCTTTCTGTCTGGTTCATGGATTGCTTGAATGCTTCATTTGAATCTTAGTGATGGCTTTGAGCTGGTTTTTGGGTGAACTATTTCATGTGTTTTTATCTTTCTAACACTTTTTGTTACTTCTGAGTCTGAAAAAGAGCAGGGGGAGGAGTTGGTACATGTGATTATCTATTTCTATGTGTGTGTGTGTGAGAGAGAGGGGGGGCAGGGGTGGGTTCCGGTTTGGTTTGCTGCCGGTTCGCTCAGGGACCACATGTGCAGAAGCGAAAAACAAGATGGTGGCGCCTATGGCGCCGCCAAAAGAACTGGTTCGGGGGCGTGGCAGGCCTGGGTCGCTGCCGGTTCTAGCGACCCAGGCCGCCAAGTTACTACCAGTTCTATAGAACCAGTCTGAACCAAGAGGAACCCACCTCTGGGGGGTGAGAGGGGGAGAGAGAGAGAGAAAGAAAGAAAGAAAGAGAGAGAGAGAGGGGGGAGAGGGAGAGGGAGAGGAATTCAGCAAGGTTTCTCTTCCCCACCCCCACTTGCTCTTCTAGGAGAGGGAGAGAGAGAGAGAGAGAGAGAATGCAGACAAATGTATTTGCTCATAAAGTTAAACTTTGTCCAACTTTATGAAAGTTTATGCAAAATGTGATATGGGTTCTACTCAGATTCAGGCAGCTGCATAATGCTTGCCAAAATGAACTATTTGTAATTAATTAATTTAATTAGAAATCTTAGATCTGTTCTCCCTTAGGAACATTTTTCCAGAGTTGGAAATTTGCTGTTTTCAATCTGAAAGTCACCAGTCCCCTGGAGTCTATAAAGAGAACCTAGATGATTCTAGAATGCTGAATGAATAGGGCCTCACAGTTAATAATGTTATTAAAATGAGAAAGCCTTGTAGTGGCAAAAATAATGCATCCCATAGGAATTGTAGCATAATATTATTTTGCTCGATAAAACACTGACCTGATTTACCACATCCAGAAGTATCCTCTTTTAAATGGCCAAAGAGAAGAGGCACCCACCAGCTAGCTGCTTTTCAAAACTGCAGCTATTTAACAAGAGCAATTTAAATGAAATCTATTACTGCCAAGCAGTTCAGATTAGATCAGTTATTATCTGACCAGAACAATTTTTCCCCATTACTGAAAAATATGAGAATAGCTGCCTCTCGTTTGCAATATTTCTTTTTTGCTTGCTTCTACTTTCAGGCTAAAATACTGGTACAATTTTTGGAAGAGATTTTAGAAAATTTAGAAAATTTGAAATGTGAACTTGAAAAGACTCCATTGCTATAATGTTCTAAGAAGGCGTAGTTCATTCCCATTAGCCCATTTTAGAGAGCACCTCTTTTTAAACTGATCAAGGAGAGATTCAACCTAGAAATAAGGAGAAATTTTATAACAGTGAGAACAATCAATCAGTGGAACAACTTGCCTCCAGACGT
This sequence comes from Thermophis baileyi, assembly GCA_003457575.1. NCBI lineage: Eukaryota > Metazoa > Chordata > Lepidosauria > Squamata > Dipsadidae > Thermophis > Thermophis baileyi. The sequence continues at coordinate 1,151,892 of QLTV01001714.1, forward strand.
TGGAGGTTTTCAAGAAGAGACTGAACAGCCACTTGTCAGAAATGGGATAGGGTCTCCTGCTAGAGCCGAGGTGGCGCAGTGGTTAGAGTGCAGTACTGCAGGCTACTTCAGCTGACTGCTAGCTGCAGTTCAGCAGTTCGAATCTCACCAGGCTCAAGGTTGACTCAGCCTTCCATCCTTCCGAGGTGGGTAAAATGAGGACCCAGATTGTTGGGGGCAATATGCTGACTCTGTGAACCGCTTAGAGAGGGCTGTAAAACACTGTAAAGCGGTATATAAGTCTAAGTGCTAAGTGCTATTGCTATTGCTTAAGCAGGGGCTTGGACTAAATGACCTCCAAGCTCCCTTCCAACTCTGTTAATCTGTTATTCTGTGGTTGAATCACGTCAGAGAAGACAAGGTTTTCTCACTTAAATACATTCTCGTTACCAACTGTTTAGACAGCTATAGACCAGTTGTGATAGGGTTGGCACCTGTACTAAGTACAAAGACAATCCTGGCAATAATGGATAATGTGGGTGGCTCTCACCTTGGACCCAGCAGATGAAGTGATCCAGAAATCCTTGTTACAACTATAGCAGAGAACATTTATTTCCCTTCTTTGAGAACAAAAAGCTTTCGCGGTTATCTTTCTTCCTTTTCTATAGTCTATTGGTCCCCTCTTCTGACAACTTGTAGCGTCTGGGAAACAGGGAGGCAGCTATGAATCCAGTAAATTGATGAAATTATCATCTGCGGTCAAGAGGGAATGCATGCCAAAAACTTACAGGGGAAAAAAAATTACAGAGGTATAAAGAGAACGTGGGGCAAATAATGAATCCACATTTTTCACTGGCGCTCAATTGTTTTACTAACAGTAATGGGGATTAGCAAAACCATCCAGCTCAGATGAAATGGTAGGTCACATTTCCCAGTAACCCTGCTGTGTGAGGGATACATCAGGCCTGCCAAATTGTCCTCTGGTTCTCAACATTATCATTTACCAAAGAGGATTCTATTCTTTCTCTGACAGTTACAGGGTCATTTAGAATGAATTAATCTGGGCTAGCAGGTTTTCTCTTTATTTTCTTTTTGTTCCTCAACTCTCCGTCGGCCTGCAGCCTATTTTGACTGCCCTCAATTCTTTATTTAAAAAGCTGTAGGGGAAGCCTTTCCAGCCAATGCTTTCCCTTGGATTTTGACAAAAGCATGGGAAACCAGAATGGGATCAGACTGCTGGAGAGAAGGCATGTAAGTGAAACTGCAGGCTGAACAACCTAGAAATAAGGAGAACTTTCCTGACAGTGAGAACAATTAATCAGTGGAACGGCTTGCCTTCAGAAGTGGGTGCTCCATCGCTGGCGCTTTTTAAGAAGAAATTGGACAGACATTTGTCTGAAATGGAATAGGGTCCTCTGGTTGAGTAGAGGGTTGGACTAGAAGACCTCCAAGGTCCCTTCCAACTCTGTTATTCTGTTATTTTTGTCTATCAAAGGGACTCTGCAGGGTGGACTTAGAATGTGAATCAAGGAGGCAAGAGTCTAATTGAGGCTTCACTCGTTTTTTGAGCGCAACCTTATAAAAATGGGTGGAGTTTTCATTGCACACTATGGCCTCCGACTTGACATTTTTCACGATGCCCTGAAGACACCCCTATTTCCTGTCATCTTCCCTAACACCAAATGCCTATTTAAGTCTGTAATCTTCACCATACAAAGAAGATACGGTGTACCCCCTCATGCAGCAGAAAGAGCTATGTTGAACTCACTATATTGGTGAGATCTGGCACTGAGTTGAGGGCAGGAATGAAACGGCTGGGTAACCTTGAGTCCCTTGTGGGGAGGAAGAGGCTGAAGGGAGATCCTCCCTAAAACTTGATTCATGCCATGTGCAAGGAACCTGAAGCCACAAGGTGAACTGATCAGAGTGGTATGTTTATAGTTGCTTGCCTGTAGACAGGAATCTTGCTAGACTAAAGGACACACTGCCTGGCTACTAGATAAATACCACGTTTTAGGGAGTTTCACCCTTCAGCTTCTTCTTCCCCAGAAAGAACTGAAGCTATCCAGCCATTTTATTCATCCCTTCAACTCAGTGTAAGATTCCACCACACTATACATAATTTGGCTTGGATGGGGACATACCTTGACTGTTTCATTTGTATCTAGGAATTTGCTTTGATTTTTGGTGGTTACCTAACTAGGTTAACACACTACACTAAATTTTAAATCTTTCTGCCTCCAATATTTAAACAATGATCTTATGGCTGAGTTCCATCACACACATTATTCAACCCAGGATAGCCTAGCCTAGTTGTTGTGCCAACACAACCACAAGAGGTATGCGTTCATCAACCAAGCACTCTAATTTTGTCCCAGTTCTCTGATATTCTGATTGGAAAGTCGGTTGAAGCATTGTCTGGCATGTGATTAAAAAAAAAAATCCACGTTACACTCTTCTTTCTGAGAACATTTTTATGAACACTATCTGCCAAAAATCCTGGATACCGAATTAAATCATTTCTAAATGTTTTAAATTGAATCAGATTCTGCTTCAAAAAAAAAATTTCTAATATATTTTAACACTATCTTTGGCCAAAGGACCTAGATATATTTAATTTAAGGTGTTAGGTTTAATTTTGTTGCTGAAGATTGCTGATGGCCTTCTGGAAGGTGCTAGCAATTTCTAAATTGCCTTTCTGTTTTATATAATATTGGATTGAGTATGCCTTATTTTATTCCAAAGCTGACCTATTCTTTTTATTTTACTTTATTGGCACAACATCTTTTTATAATGAAATTAACTCGTAATTGATCTTGTTTTCACCTTGCTATATCTTCATGTCTTGTTAGCATTAAGGACCAGCTTAGCTTCTATAGGTGAAATGATAGAAACTTCCAAGAAATGTGAGCAAGCTACTAGTAACTATGAAAATTAATGGAATAGTCTTTTCCTGGCTCATATAAAATTTTGTGTGGTTGCAGACACACATCTGGTCAATCCTTTTTTATGGGTTTTTTTTTAATTACACCAATATTGAAATTTTAAAATATGTGAGTATTGCCCCCAATGTATTTTGTGCAAAGGGACTGTCATTTTTCTATGCTACGCCAGCGGTGGTATTCAGCCGGTTCTCTCCGGATCACGCAAACTATGGCGACTATGGGAGGCTCCGCCCACCTGCCATGATGTAATGTGTGTGCATTGCGCATGCGCAGAAGGCCGTGTGCATGCACAGACGAGGTGCGTGTGAGCGAAGCGAAGTGAGTGCGTGCACCCGCGTGCTCACATTTGCGAACCGGTAGGGAAGGTAAGTGAATCCCACCTCTGGGCTACGCCATGAGGTTTAGGCAATTGTGGGTTGTTTATTTGTACTTTGTGTTCTTCCTAAAAGCATTTGCTTGACCTCTGTCAAAAGAAATGTTCAAAACCTCTGATCTAAGTAGGGTTCTTTATCTATTCTTATAATACAAAGAACCAATAACCCTTTGACTTTTAAAGCATTAAGACAGGCAACCACAGAATAAATGTATTGGTTATCCCCACAGATGTCATCCAGGTAATGGTTGTCCCAAAGGTGCTTTTTCAAAAGATAGTAGCAATAGCAATAGCACTTAGACTTATATACCGCTTTACAGTGCTTTACAGCCCTTTCTAAGCGGTTCACAGAGTCAGCATATTGCCCCTAACAATCTGGGTCCTCATTTTACCCACCTTGGAAGGATGGAAGGCTGAGTCAACCTTGAATCAGTCAGGATCAAACTCCTGACAATGGGCAGTGTTTGCCTGCAATAGTATTTAGACTTATAGACCGCTTCACAGTGCTTTACAGCCCTCTCTAAGCGGTTTACAGAGTCAGCCTCTTGCCCCCAACAATCTGGGTCCTCATTTTACCCACCTCGGAAGGATGGAAGGCTGAGTCAACCTTGAGCCGGTGAGAATTGAACTGCCGAATTGCAGCTAGCAGTCAGCTGAAGTTGCCTGCAGTACTGCACTCTAACCACTGCGCCACCTCGGCTCAGATAACTGGACTTTTGTTTTTCCTTGAAGATGTTTCGCTTCTCCTTCAACAAGCTTCTTCAGTTCTGATTCAGTCAGAACTGAAGAAGCCAGAACTGATTCAGTTCTGAAAAAGAAGCTTCTTGAATGAGAAGCGAAATGTCTTCAAGAAAAAACAAAGTCCATTTGCCTTTTGAAAAAGCACCTTTGGGTAGCTCAACAGATGTACATATTGTGAAAAGATGGGTCAGACACGAATTTCTGCCATTGGAGAAAGTGTTAAAAAAACAACTTTGTTTTCATTGAGAAGTTAGGTGAACTGGCTGGGCTTTCATATATACTGCTTTAAACCTAGACTAGCTCCAATCTCTTCAACCTTTGCTTGTACGACTCCAGTTTCATGTAAACTAAGTAACTTGAGCAAAACAACTTCTAGGTCACAAGCCAGATCCAATCACTGCCTAGTGCAGTGGTGGGTTGCTACCAGTTCGCACTGGTTCGCCGAACCAGTAACGGCAGCGGGAGGCTCCGCCCACCCACCCGGACGTTATCAAAAACGCTCTGCGCATGCGCAGAAGCATTGCATGCACGCGAAGCGCGCACACGCCCCCGCGCGCTCCCGTTCCTGAACCGGTAGCAAAGGTAAGTGGAACCGACTACTGGTCTAATGGTGTTCTCAAACAAACCCACCAGCCATGGATCTGAACCGGTTTCAAGATGTCTTTTCACTGAAGCAAAATAAGGGATTAAAAAGAACCAGTTAAGAGGTTGCTGTTTCTTGCCAAGATCCCATGAAAATTTGGTTTGAAAGTGAATATACAAATTAGGAAGGATTAGGGACAGCCAGATTAAGATCTGTAATAAAACACTGTAGGATCAAGCATGTTCTGTAAAAAAATGTTGCTGGAGGCATTTGTTTGATATTTGGGGGTGAGGGGAAAGAAAAGAATTCTATTTAAATGCAGATTAGAGCTTCCATCTAGAAGTAACGGCTTTACTTTTTCTTTTTCTTATTTAAGAAATATACAGAAGAAAAGCAAATGCAATCTCTTTCCCACGACCTCTCTTCTTTTTAATTTCCATTCCTTCAGGAACATTTTATCAGTTATTCAGTTTCCAGGATTAAATATACCTGTCATGGCAACATGGGTTTTGACAATGGTTTAATTTTTGGAGGGAGTGTATGTGTGTGGTTGGTAAGCAGTAGCAGGGATAGAAATGAATTTGTCTTGGTAAGTGTCCCAAAGGTGCTTTTTCAAAAGCCAACTGTACTTCATTTTTCCTTGAAGACCTTTTGCTTCTCATTCAAGAAGCTTCTTCAGATCTGACTGAAGTTTCAGTTCTTCAGTCAGAACTGAAGAAGCTTCTTGGATGAGAAGCAAAACATCTTCAGGGAAAAGCAAAGTCTAGTTGGCTTTTGAAAAAGTACCTTTGGGACAACCATGACCTGGACGACTGAGAATCTCCATAGATGTCTTGGTAAGTGATGAGGCACAGAACAATATCTGGGATTCACTATTGGCCACCAGCAGTGAAGACATCAGCAAAATTTTCCTTAATCTGGATAATGTCAGGGTTCCAAGTAACACCCCCAACGAAAGAAAACTCCGAGGCATGAGGTTCCTCAAAGTTCCATTTTATTAGACATGTCATATTGGCACATCTGGGAAAACCCGAATCTGAAAGCTTCCAAGTTTTCCCCACCCAAAAGAAAGTTCAAGCCCCTGCCCCAGCACCCACAAGTCCATCACATGGTCCAATCACGACACCGTCCCACCTGGAGATGTTTCCTAACCGCTCCCTTCCAGGTGCAGGGCAAGACAGCCTTGACTCTCTGAGAAAAGAATGTTATTATGACTACATATCACCCATGCTCCATACAATTTCCCCCCTCCCCGTTTCCCACAGTAGTAATTGTGGCAGGCCTGAAGGCCCAACGCAAAAGATGGCTTCCAGGCTGACAGATGATTGTTCAGAGACTGGATGATGTTCAGTCATACCTGCAACCAGTTGTGGTGCTGTGGTAGAAGAAACCATTGAATTGCCCTTTCTCTTGGTGATTAAATGGGCACATCAGCAGCCAACAGTCATAGCTGTGTAAAGAGAAAGTCCTAAATCCAATCCCCAATATTTCCAGATGACCTTGTCTGAAATGTTTAGGAGGCATTGTCCATCAGTCATTCTAAGCTTGATAGATTAAAATATAACTTAGCCCAAGATATTTCTTAAGCAGAGAAGCCACTTGGTGAATGTGCAATTGGGTGGCCTTGGACCAGTCTCTCTCAGCCCTAGGAAGAAGCCACTCCTGGCCAAGAAAACTGGAGAGACTTGATTCCCAGACAATCTCTGAGAATTGGACATGATTGAACAGAACACCCACACAAAATCACCCCCAAATTTTTCAAACTTTGATCTTATATATGTTGACTCCAGCAAGACTACTGTATGCACAAAAATGGAAGGACACTTCGATTCCCACCATGGATGAATGGCTACAGAAGCTGATGGAGTTGGTAGAGATGGCTAAATTGACCGTTTTGATCAAAGAAAAGAATATAAGTACTTTTGTTGCTACATGAGGAGACCGCTTCTGGACATTGTGCTTGAGGTTGAAAAATAAATGATTTTGGGTTTTACTGATTAGATTGATTTGTTGTTATAGAAATAGCGAGTTTATGTTATTATGGAAAAGTAAAAAGTTGAAGTTCGATGTTAATGCTTTATTCTACTGCAACAGAGGGAGTCAGAAGCCAACATTTTCTTTTCTTTTCTCCTCCCCACTGTGTCCTACTCTTTGCTGTTGTATTGTTTGTATTTTATTCTATCATCTAATCAAATGTTATAAATAGGGGGGGGGGAAATGATCCCCCCTACTGAAGATGGCAGCATTGAAAAAAAAGTGCTAGATTCAGTGACATTAGATCTGTGGAAAGAGATATAAAGTGATCCAAATTCTTTTGAGTTAAAATACACTCTGTCGTATCTAGACCTCTGAGCAAAAAATATCCGTGTTAGGAACGGCATTACAGCTATTCTGTTCAGAATAAGATTCAGAATAACTTCGCTTTGCCGTCTTTAACGCAAGGGGAGCCTATTGCTATGAAAAATTGCCGGATCTCTTTTTTTAGAGGAGGGGAGGGTTAGGATTTAGAGGATGGGGTGCTTTTATTCTTTTATCTGTCATCCTGGTGCTTTATCGTAGCCATCTCCGGTGACACTCACTGATCTTGTCAAAGCGAGAGTAACGTGACGTGCATTTTCCACAATTGAAACTCGGTTAAACTTAGCCTCTCCGGCTGAAAGGAAAAGCTGGCAAGGTCAGTCTTTTGCCCTTCTTTTTCTTTTTCTTCTTCTTCCTCTTCTTTTTCTTCTTTTTTTCCCCTCTCCCTGACTTGCTTGCCATTATTTCTCTGTGAATTATTGACGTAAGTAATGACACTACTCCAATTCAGTGAATGTCATAGAATGTCATTGTGGGAGCCGGAGCAGTCTGGTAATGAGAAAGAGGGTTATATTTGATATTGGGAAGAGAAAAAAAAAAAACTTGAGGTTGGAATCTCCCCTTTCTCATGTTATGTCCTTGTGTCCTTGGACAAGTTGCTTCTCTCCCTACCTCCATTTCTCATCTGCAATCTCAGGATAATAGGAGTAACTTAAGCACAATGTACATCATTGTCACAACTGGAGGATTGTCGTTTGTGCCCTGTTAAGTCTTTTGGTGAGATGGATATTGAATGCATAGAGCTATTACTGAGTATTATTCTGTGGTCCATCTATGTAGCTTGGTTTGAAAGATTGGACTTCAGTGTTTGCTTATATACACATTTGCATCTATCTATCTATCTATCTATCTATCTATCTATCTATCTATCTATCTATCTATCTATCTAT
>QLTV01001714.1:1174936-1208376 GCA_003457575.1 Thermophis baileyi
TATCATCTATCTATCTATCTATCTATCTATCTATCTATCTATCTATCTATCTATCATCTATCACAGGGGTGAAATTCAGCAGGTTCTGACAGTTTCTGGAGAACTGGTAGTGGAAATTTTGAGTAGTTCGGAGAACCAGCAAATACCACCTCTGGCTGGCCACAGAGTGGGGTGGGAATGGATATTTTGCAATATCCTTCCCCTGGAATGGGGTGGGAATGGATATTTTGCAGTATCCTTCCCCTGCCACACCTACCAAGCCCATAGAACCGGTAGGGAAATTTTTTGAATTTCACCCCTGATCTATCATCTATCTATCTATCTATCTATCTATCTATCTATCTATCTATCTATCTATCTATCTATCTATCTATCTATCTATCTATCTATCTATCTATCTATCTATCTATCTATTATCAGTCAGTCTGCCTATCTATGTATCATCTATTTCCTGCTTTTATTATTTTACAAATAACTCAAGGTGACGAGTATATCCACACACTTTTCTTCTCCTATTTTCTCCACAACAACAACCCTGTGAGGTTAAGCTGAGGGAGAATGACTTGCCCAAAGCTACCCAGATGGCTTTCATGGCTATGGTGAGACTTGAACTCACGGTTTCCTGCTTTCTACTCTGGTGCTTAAAGAATTTTCTTGAATTTTCTTCTCAATTATGGGCGGAAACTATTTCACGAAGTAAAACTAGAAATAGTAGTAGTAGCAACTACTTACAATCAATTACACCCCACCCCACCCCACCATCCTTTTGACCCAATATTATTCTGGGCAGGGGTGGGTTCCAACTTACCTCGCTGCCGGTTCGCTCTCTCTTGCGCTACATGGGCGCGCCTCGTGGGCGCGCGCATGCTTCACATGCGCGCATGCACAGTAACAAAAAATCCAACAAAACAAAACAAAACCAAAAAAAAGATGGCGACTGCATGCACAGTGCCGGAAGTTGGCTTCTGCGCATGCTCAGAAGGAAATAAAATAAAATAAAATAAATAAAATTCAAATAAATAAATAAATAAAAGATGGTGGCCCCCACGGACCGGCACCGACCGATCTGGTTTGGTGACATCATCGTGACATCACCAGTGCACCGCTACCAGTTCGGGAGAACCGGTCCGAACCGGGAGGAACCCACCCCTGATTCTGAGACATTATGGGGAAGAGAACACTCACAGAAGGTTCAAATTATTTAGAGAAAATTCTGAAAAGTGACTTTTTAATAACCAGGGGACAAAATAAAAACATGTCTTATTGGGAAATTTCAGATGAAAAGGACCAAGAATATGACTGGGCATTAGCCAGGTCCTTATGTTCTAAGTCTAGAGTGTTGCATTGGATCCTGTGAGAAACTAGATATAGTCACTACTTGCATTTTTAAAGACTTATTTCATGTCACCTTCAACAAGACATTGAAGATGAAAGTGCCCTTTTCACAATGCTTGAATATGTTAAATTTCTTTAATCTCACAGTAGTAATGTACAAGTATCCTGATCAAATGAGGGAGGCAGTTATCATAGTCCTATCTAACATATGTACTTTTATTACTTAGATACGGTTTGCATTTTCTTCTGCTTTTTTTTTTATTGAAAATAAATCTCGAGACAATTTTCTTCCGTACAGATTTCATTTTTCCTCTGGTTAGTCATTGGTACATTTTAGAATGAGCTGATTTTTCAGCCATCTCTTCATCTTTTCAAAACTTATTCTCTGCATAAAAGACAAGCTCAGATTACATTATGCAGTTGTGTCTCTAATGGAGGGCATGGATGTCTCAAGAAAAAGGGGTTTAGAAAAACAAAATGATGTTTTTTTTTATCCTTGTAATGAGTATAAAGATATTACACAGTAATACAAATATACTGCCTAATGTTAGGAAAGCAAATGGAGCAGTGGAAAATATTTTAGGAGAGAGACACATTACACCTTAAACTCATCCCAGGTAGGTGACAGCAGTTCTTAAACAAATTAAAATTCTCATCAGCATATATATGAAATATCTAATTAATAGTCTAGTCCTTTTCAATAGACCAAGTATATTATCTTGAAGAATATTGTTGCTGTTTCCATGTTTATTTTATTGCCATAATTTCAGCTTTCCCTTTATTTAATTTGCAACCAATAATATAATATACCGATTAGATTTCCCTGTCCCAGTGCTGCATTTTAAACATCTGTTATAGTAGGTATTAGAGGGTTGAAAAATGATGCACAGAAATGCTCACAGCCTTCAAAGCTCAGTTCAAATCAACATTTAATTGGAGATATCTCACAAGGGAGGCTCATGGTATCTTTACCAGAGTCCTAAGGGTGACCCTTATCTCAAACATTGAGAAATATGTGCACAAGACCACAGTCCCAATGCAATGTATGGATGAGCTTGGGAGACAGGAGGAAGATCTGCAGATTAGACAACAACAGACAGATAAGAGGCGGCTGAGTCTGCAAAAGGAAAAGGGACATGGCAAACATCTCAGCAGGGACCCCTCCCTAGTTACTTTGAATGTAAATGTCCGGCCTGGAAGCCATCTTTGACCTTTTTGTATTCAGGCCTGCCACATTTTCTACTGTGGGAAAATGGGAGGGGGGATTATGTGGAGTAGGTGATATGTAGTAGTCTAAACAACATTCTTTCCAGAAAGTCAAGGCCGCTGTGGCCAGCAGCTGCGAGGAAGTGACTGGGAGGCACCTTCAGTTTTGGATGGTGCCTGATTGGATCGTGTGATGGACATGTGGGTGCTGGGGCAGGGACTTGAACTTTCGTTTGGGTGGAGAAAACCCGGAAGCTTTCAGATTCGGGTTTTCCCAGATGTTGCCAACATGACATCTCTAATAAATTGGAACTTTGAGGAACTTCTAGCCTCGGAGTTTTATTTCGTTGGGGGTGTTTATTGGAACCCTGACAGTAAAAGGTGAGGGGCAGACTTGCAAGATCCTGTGACTGTAACCTTATAATAATGTTAGATCTGGTACTTCTGAGTGTGCTTCTTGTTTAGAGTACTTTAACAAAGCTGACATAGTGCTCAGCATCTTGAGTCAGACAAGGGAAAACGTCTGATTGCAAGTCTAGAAAGCTTCTTCTGGTCAGTCAGTACAGGGCTGGGCTAGGTAAAACAGTTATATCACTAAATAGAGTAGTGGTGAGTGGTAGGGTTTTCTTGTAGGCAAAAGGACTGGTTTGACACATGTAAGGGCACAAATTACATCCAGTTCCTTAAAGCAGATGCATATTTACCTGTTGCAATAAATAAAATAGCAATAGCACATAGACTTATATACCATTCCGTAGTGCTTTATAGCCCTCTCTAAGCAGTTTACAAAGTCAGCATATTGCCCCCAAGAATCTGGGTCCTCATTTTACTGATCTCTGAAGGATAGAAGGCTGAGTCAACCTCAAGCCCCATCAAGATCTAACTCCAGACTGTGGCAGAGTTAGCCTGCAATACTGCATTCTAACCACTGCGCCATCACAGCTCCAGTTACATTTCTTTATTTTCTTTATTACAAATGCTTCAATGCTCCTCAACCTTCTGATTCCCATCAGTTTACAGCAGTAACATCCCATGGATAACATTACCATAAATACCCTCATTATCAAATACAATAAATAATACATACAATCAACTTGATTTGTCATGCAGTCATAAAACCCACAATATCTTTTACAACCTCATAACAACAACTCAGGTGTATCTCTCATTCTCCCATTTGGATAAGGACTTGGAGACAGACATGATAACTCATGCCCCTCCTTGGTTCATAGTGGCATCTTACCTTTAAATCAGAAGCTCTATTTTCTAAGAGCCATGGTGGCGCAGTGGTTAGAGTGCAGTACTGCAGGCTACTTCTGCTAACTGCTGGCTGTAGTTCGGCAGTTCAAATCTCAACAGGTTCAAGGTTGACTCAGCCTTCCATCCTTCCGAGGTGTGTAAAATGAGGAGCCAGATTGTTGGGGGCAATATGCTGACTCTGTAAACCGCTTAGAGAGGGCTGTAAAGCACTGTGAATCAGTATATAAGTCTAAGTGCTATTGCTATTGCTATGTTCCGATTGCATTCAAACACAGGGCAGGATCAGGACAAGCATGGCTGGGTCATGTTGTCTCTGTGCAAGTCTCAATCCTCTTGTTTTTCTATAGTATATTAATTCATACAAACACAGTTATGGCATAAAGACACAAAACTCTAGTATGAGTGATTTGCTTTGCCAAAGAGTTGACATAGATCAATATTTTACAAGCACCATCTCAGAAATCTACCCCATGTATGGGAATAAAGTGTCTGAAAAGTTGCAGGTATCAATCTTGGTGTAAAAATCCCAGACCGGATGTCTACCTAAGAATTTCTAGTGAAAAATGACTATAAAACATTGAAAAACATTATTTGGGGCATGAGGTGAACCTTCTCCCATTACACTGAAGATAACAGAGAGTAGTCTATATTCAGATGAAGCTTTTTTTTTTTTGTATGGGTGGGTTTTAATTCATGAAACTTAAAGCTAGAAGTGACAATGTGCCCACTAACAGAGTTAATGGCATTAGCTAAGTAATCTGGCTGACCTAAATTGATTTTTTAATGGGAATCTAATGTTGCAAAGTCTCAGTGCTTTATTGTCTTCAGAGGTCTTCTAATGAAATAAAGTGGTGGATGACTATATGTCATAGATTTGTTGACTTTCAGGTATATGCCTAATGTATATGTGATTGAGATTTATCACCCAAGTGGATGGCTATAATTCCAATCTTTCGAATTTTTCTGTTCCAGAATATCTGGATCTAGGATCGCTTGCCAGGGCTCTCTGAGTCTAATCAGCTTTGGGGCTGATTAATTGATGAATTATTCTTTCTGGAAACTTTTATGATGGTGGGTTTTGTCTTGGAAAGACCTATCTGAGATGCTAGTTCTTATTTTTCCAGTCCATCTTTTCCACTAATGTTGTGCGATGTGATTAAGCAGCCTAATATGCAAAGGAGAATTGAAACTCCTCCAACCAGTTTATGAGAATTAAAATGCACTTTCCATTAATAAGTTTGATCTGCTGACCTCTACTAATTATGCATGAATGCATGAGCCTTTTTATGGGATTTTCAAGGTTTTAGCTGGAGGACAGAGTGCTGTCCTTCCTTGCATTCCTTTTACTTTTTCTTTTTATTCTTTTTTTTTTGTTTTTTGGGTAGCAATAATTGCAAATCACAGCTTCCTACCCCCATGACAATAAAAACTAGAAAACTAGCTAGTTCAGATATGTGCCACTCATCTTATATTGCTGCATTTGGAATTGATACTTTCCCCCCCCTTTTTCCCCCCCTTTTTTTTGTAGAAAGACATTTAAGAGCCTTTTTGTAACAATATAATAGCATATTTTGAAAGCTTAATTGAAGTCAACGTTTTTTTCCCATTGTCGTGTGGCTTAATGAAGTGCTTTGAGCTTTCTTTCAAGGCTTAAATAAGTTCTAAAACAAATCTAGGGGAAAAAAGCATAATTGCCTCTGAAACCACAAAGCAAGACCTGAAGGCCTTAATTTCAGATCACAGAATCTAAGTATCATTTTTGGTATAAAAAAGATGTTTGCTTTAATTTCAAGAATCCCCCTCCCTTCATTAAAAGTGCTAAGGGACCAAATTTGAGAGATTGTGAACCATTGGAAGAGAAAGTGAGAAATTCCATGGATAGTTACTAAAATTGGAGCAATCAACGAAACAACAAAAAATGAGTATTAACTAACCTCCCACATCCAAGTGTTGCTACTATTTTATTTCCTCTAGAAATTCAGCATACAATTGTCAACATTCTTTGGTGCCCACTGAAATAACTTTCATCTTTTGTTAGAAGTTTTCTGTACCATTTAAAATGTTTCTATTACATGTTTATTCTACAAAAAAACCACACTGGAAAATAAAAACAACTTGAAACAACAACCAATGCTATTTGGGGAAACTCTGTCCAAAGTCTCTTGGGTGGCAAGAATTTTTTTTTTTCAATGTTCAAATTAAGAGGAGATTTCAACTATGGACAGTCCTAACTGAGTTGCTATCAAACTGAGTTTCCAAGTTTATTTTTTGAATAGACCAAGATGAAATGTATTTTCTTTCTGAGATTCCCTGACAAATCTCTGGAAATTTTCCTACTGTTACCTTGGTTAAAATCAAAAGCTTGATTAAAAGCCTGCACCTGTCTATGGCTTCAGCCATAGAACCACATGGTCAAATTCTAGTGAACAAATAAATAATGAAACAGAGTATCCCACTGTATAATTGGTGTTAATGGAGTCTTAAATGCTTGGTTAATGAAGGGATGGAATCACACCACTGTTAGAGGTCTTCCCACAATGACCAGTGTTACCTTATTTTAATCAAGTTTGCTAGCCCTTGCCAAAAATTTTATGTAAGATAATGTATAGTATTGTATTAACACCATTCCTATATAGAGAGTAGAAAGTATACAGAACAGCTCTAAATGAGAGATGTAACTCTTCTTTCCTTGTAGAGTTGCATATTAGCTCTTGATCTAGAGTTTGGTAAATCAGGTTCTTTCCCCAATGTTTTCTTTTCTTCCCATGCTTCAGAATCTCCAGAAATATTACATTTCTAGTTATACGCCAATTCCTGCGAGGTGGCGCAGTGGTTAGAGTGCAGCACTGCAGGCTACTTCAGCTGACTGCTAGCTGCAGTTCAGCGGTTCAAATCTCACCGGCTCAAGGTTGACTCAGCCTTCCATCCTTCCGAGGTGGGTAAAATGAGGACCCAGATTGTTGGGGGCAATATGCTGACTCTGTGAACCGCTTAGAGAGGGCTGTAAAGCACTATGAAGCGGTATATAAGTCTAAGTGCTATTGCTATTGCTATTGCTATTCCTAGTAAAGGTAAGGACTGCTTTGAATTGAACTTGACTCCTGGTGATGTGGGTTTCTTGACGGCAAGGCAGAAGTGGTTTGCTACTACCTTAAATTGAGATCTTGTTTTGTTTTTAACCTGTCTAGCTCACAACACTGGGAAGTTTCAGAGCCTTCTGAACAAGTACTAAGTAGATGTGATCTTCAATTTTTTTTCCAAGACCATTCAAGCTCAACTAGGCATTGTCACCATCTGTAAAAGGCCAACCACTATAGATGACTTGATTGTGTTTCAAAGATGACAGTCCTTTGGGTTCAAAGAAGACACAATGTTGTACAGTTCATCTGTGGACATGGAAGTGACAGCAGTCCCAATCTGGAAGTGTGAAGTCTAGCACAATGGAGGCACTGGAAGTCCATTGTTTTAGTAATTGTGGGTGTTCATGGTTTTCTGTAAGTTTTTGGCAGTGCCTGTGTTCAGAGCGTCATAGCACAGGGCTCACCAAAAGGTTCTGTCACAGCTGCATCTTCTTGGCTGAATTTCACAGTGGCATAGGGTGTTTTTTTCACAGTGTCTTTGAAGAGCTCGTGTGGTTGACCTTATAATGCAACATAGGAATCAAGATGGCATGTTGCCCAAAAGAAAGCAAAAATAATGATGAGGTTGCCTTATATTTCCAGCAGGACTTCAAGGTCTTGGAAGCATTCCATTCTCACCATGATTCTCTCTCCAAATCTGTGAAAACTTCACATTCTTCTGTTTTCTTTTCTGTCCCACAGAATGTTGGACTAGATACAGGGTTCGGATGGGCAAAGGTTCCCGGCCTGAGGGTGGAGAAATTGCATTATTATGAGAGCCATATTGCTCTCACAGTCATTTCTGAGAATGAAGCATGTGGACATATTAATTTGCTCCTCCATCTCAACTGGACTTCAGTCATTGTGTTTTTCTTTCTTTCTTTCTTTCTTTTTTCTGAGAAGAGAATAAAGGGATAAGAATTAGGTCTGTAGGAGGTAGCATGGATTTTCACTAGGGAAGAACCGTACCCTACATAGGAGACACACTTCCCATAGTGAACGCCAAGAGTCAAAAGATGTTCCTTGACAATATTTTCTTCACAGGCTCTTAACATTTTTAACAGCTTTTGCAAGCACCTGGACACACCTGCAGGGGAATATTATCACACTGCCAGTTCACCCTGACAAAGAATTCTGTTGACTCTGTATTATAAAACTTATGTCAAGCTCCGTCATGAAGATATAGTTTTTGTCAGTTTTCTTATATATCCCTGAGTGCTTTCTACTCGTGCATCTATACCATATGTATCAGGGGTGGGTTCTAACTTACCTCGCTGCCGGTTCGCTTCCTCCCGTACCGCGCGGCCACGCCGTGTGGGCGCGCGTGCAGTGCAAAAAAATCAAAAAAATCCCCCCCCCCAAAAAAGCTGAAAACAAGATGGCGATGCATGCGCACTGCCGGAAACTCAGCTTCTGCGCATGCACAGAAGAAAAAAAAACCCGGAAAATTTTTTAAAAAATTAAAAATTAAAATTAAAAAAGATGGTGGCATCCACGGACCGGCACCAATCAAACTGGATCCGTGACATCATTGTGATGTCACCAGCGGGTCGCTACCGGTTCAGGCGAATCGGTCCAAACCGGGAGGAACCCACATCTGATATGTATGCAAACTGCTTGAAAGTTTTATAATGGTGAGCTAATATAATAGCTTTCTCCATGGGAAATACATTAAATCACCTTTTGTAAGAAGGCCATTTCAATTATGGTTCAAGTTACTAGAAGGAACTCTTACAACTGTCGTTGTTCATATTTGATTTTTTAATGGCCCTTTATATCAAAAAAATAGTCTCATTTTGAAACTAAAAGTCACAGCGCCGTAACTGGATATGGGCTTGTTAAATAAAAGAAGGTCTCCATCAATGTTTTAAGTTGGAACAGTTCAAAAGTGAGGCAGCTAATTAAATATTAAATGAAAGTCGTTGTTATTTATACCTACAATCAAATGAAATATGTCATCTTCTTACTGATGCATCTGCTACTGTAGGGCCTGGGATATACATCAAATTATCTGGAAAAAAATTGGAACCATTCATTACCCTTGCTGATTTAAATATTTAAAGATTCAAGAGGAAAGAAATGTTTTTCATGTTATCCCCAAAGGGGACTAGAAGTAAAAATTCCAAGAAATTCACTCATGCTATTTCTAGAAGAAGAGAAAAAATTAACTGCGTTATTCAGTGGTACAAAGAAAAGGCATTAGAGGTTATATTAATTGAACACACCCTTTGGAACAAAGAATGTATTTTTTCCCCTTAATATAAATCCAAATCAATTGTCTTGTGTTTGCATGTGTGTGTCTGTGTGTGTGTGTGTGTGTCTGTGTGTGTGTACATGTTCTCGCTAATAAGCCAAACAGTTAATGTGTTAACCACGAATGTGTATTCTACTTGTGTCTGATTAAAGAGCAATAAAGCTTTGAAACTTTTAATCACGATCCTACATCCCCCCCCCTCAAATGTATTTAAACTTGTATCGAACCCTAAAATATTCATAGCAATCTGCTCCCCAAGGTCTTTTATTATTCAAACCCCCTTCCAATAGGAAAAAAAAAAGCACCCTAGTAGAGTATATTATAATAGTGATAATTTTAAGAGATTCTATGTTAAAGTGTCTTGGAACTGACCTCATTAAAGAAAACCGACTTACACTAACAGACGATTTCTACTTTGTTCTTCATTTTTACTGTCATTCTGGGTCTCTTACATAGCTAAAGCTGCTCAAATTATGCTACCCAAGTGACTATTTGAGGCCACCGGGGTAATTCCAGGCCCTAATTTCCTCACATTAGACCTTACTTCCTGCATAGTCAGAAATACAACCTCTAGCAAACCACCAATACATTTAGTATTAGCTATTGGCTGACACGAGCTGTTTAAGCTTCTTGTCGGCATCACTTGAATAAGTTTCCGCTGAGCTGATAACATTGCAAGGCACTACTATAGCTATTAAATAAGAAATGCTTCAGCAACCAAAAGACACTTCTAGCAGTCCACAGAATGATGCTGGCCCTGCCAGCTAGGTAGTCATGTATGTACTGTATTGGGAAAATACCCTGTTTCCCCTAAAATAAGACCCAACCAGAAAATAAGCCCTAGCATGATTTTTCAGGATGCTCGTAATATAAGCCCTACCCCAAAAATAAGCCCCAGTTAAGATTGTCAGCCAGATGGATGCATTTAGTACCGTATTTCCCACCAAATAAGAGCTAACCAGAAAATAAGCCCTAGTGCGTCTTTTGGAGCAAAAATTAATATAAGACCTGGTCTTTTTTTCGGGGAAACGTGTATGAAAAAAATAACCAAACAGAATATTGGAGCACAATGATGGAAATTTGCTTGATGGGATACTATTTTATGATGAAATAAGAGTGTGTGTCATAGATGATTGTAAACTCCCATTCGGGAGTATAAGTAGTCCTCAACTCACAACAGTACATTTAGTGACTGTTCGAAGTTACAATGGCACTGAAAAAAAGTGACTTATGACCATTTTTCACTCTTACGACCATTGCAGCATCCCCGTGGTCATGTGATTTATATTTGGATGCTTGACAACTGGTTCATATTTATAACAGTCGCAGTGTCCTGGGGTCATGTGATTATTTTTTTGAACTTCTGAAAGTTCTGAAAGTTTATATTTATATTATTTATATTTATTATATTTGTATGCCGCTCAACTCCCAAAGGACTCTGGGTGGGTTAACAACAAACAAAAAAACATTAAAAACATCATAAACACATTAAAAACATCCTAATCAATAATAAAACATTAAAAACATTAAACATTAAAACAATTTAAAATTCACGCATATCCCATCATGGCCGGATCTTGCAGATTACAACTGCGAGATCGCGGCCTCAGGCCTGCCGGAAAAGCCAGGTCTTTACTGCTTTTCGGAAGACCAGCAGGGTGGGGGCAGTCCGGATCTCAGGAGATAGCTGGTTCCAGAGGGCCGGGGCAGCCACAGAGAAGGC
Source organism: Thermophis baileyi (assembly GCA_003457575.1). Classification (NCBI taxonomy): domain Eukaryota; kingdom Metazoa; phylum Chordata; class Lepidosauria; order Squamata; family Dipsadidae; genus Thermophis; species Thermophis baileyi. Next base: position 1,185,834 of record QLTV01001714.1, read on the forward strand.
CCTCCCCCGCGGGCCCGCCAGCCGGCACTGTTTAGCTGACGGGACCCGGAGGAGCCCAACCCTGTGGGATCTTACCGGTCGCTGGGAGCTATGCGGTAGAAGGCGGTCTCGAAGATAACCTGGCCATGAGCCATGTAGGGCTTTAAAAGTAATAACCAACAAGTTCACAATGGAAAAGCCAGATTCGCTTAACAACCATGTTACTAATTTAAAAACTGCAGTGATTTATTTAACAAATGTGGCCAGAAAAGTTGTAAAATGGGGCAAAACTCACTTTTTAAATTTCTCACCTAGCAACAGAAATTTTGGGCTCAAATGTGGTTGTAAGTTGATGATTACCAGTATAGAGTAGAGTCTAGTCGAGCCACCCATAGCACCCTCGCAGCGATATAGGTGGCAAATAAAATTTAAAAAAATAAAGAAATTCATCCCCTTCTGGTTTTATTTTTGTCAAGACTTAGATAGACTTCATTAAACCAGCACCGACTGCCCAAACTCTGGTCTTCAAATAATTTTGGTTTTGTTAAAAATAGATTAGGAAAAGTAGCTATGGTATGATTCAGATTGTGAACATCTGAACATGAATTATTCTCTCCAGAACAAGACCAACATTCATTCTGGTGACATATAAATCACTTATAAGTAAAATAGAACCAAAGGCACGATGGTATTGTTGAGTTTAAGGTATTTAGCTTTTCCCCATTCCAGTACTACTCCAGAACCAGAGATGGGTTCCTCCCGGTTCGGACCGGTTCTATAGAACTGGTAGTGACTTGGCGGCCTGAGCCCGTAGAACCGGCAGTGACCCAGGCCTGCCACGCCCCCGAACCAGTTCTTTCGGCGGCACCATAGGTGCCACCATTTTGTTTTTTGCTTCTGCGCATGCGCAGAAGCTTTTTTAAGCACTGTGGCACGCGCCTGCGCAGCACATCACTGAGCGAACCGGCAGCGAAGAAAAGAAGAACCCACCCCTGTCCGGAAGTAAGGCAGGTTGACTTACAGGTCATCCTTGACTTATTACAGTCTGTTTAATTAACAGTTCCAAGTTACCATGGCCTGAGAAAAGGTTACAATCCATGCCTAAAGTTACGAGTATCGCACTCCACTGCAATTGCAATTTGGGCACTTGGCAATGGGCTAGTATTTACAACCGTTGCAGCATTTTGTGGTGATATGATTGTAACTTACAACATTCCCAGCCATCTTCCGACAAGCAGCATCAATTGGGGCAGCCAGATTTAGCTAATGACCACATGATTCACTTAATGACTATGGGTTGTAAGCTGCTTAGAGTCACATCTAGGTGAGATGGATGGTATATGAGTTTAATACATGAAAGAAAAAGGCCATAAAATTGAGTCTGGTTATGTGATGACTCCTTTAAAAAACACATTGCTTAATGACCAAAATTCTGGTCTCAAAATTATGGTGATTAAAAGGGTTGAATATGGGACAGAGAGGAACTATGTAATATAATCTAAGAAAGGGAGGAGAGATAATAAGTTGGTTCATAATTGCTGTTAAGAAGATCAGACATCGCTTCTTTAATTATTGTTTCTTTTCTTCTTTCTTTATTTGTACTCAGTCTCGAACTTTTTCTTTTATCTTTTTTTCTCTTTCTTAACTCTCCTTTTTATATAACTTACGTTTATCTTTTATTCATGGAAAAAAAACTTCAGTAAAGATTATACATAAAAAGAAAATTAAAAAAAATAAGATTAAAACTTAGTAACTTTTTAGGCCCTCAGAACCATCTTAGCGCTGCTACTGAAGACTTTGATTTTTCAGGCCTATTTATCTTATTTATCTAAAGTATGGTAAAATCAAAGTGTAAATGTTGGTCACAATGAATTGAAAAGTCCAGGAGGCCAGCAAATACATAAATATTGAGGTGGGGTCAGGAGATAAATGGCCATTCATCATGATTGACTTATTGTGACTTGTTCCATGGAAACTCAAGTTAAAATCCTTCCTTGATCCCATAGCCCACAGCTCAGTTGTTGATTTTGAGCTACTCATTCTCTCGCCATTATTTCACCTATTATGGACAATGTTGTGGGGATAACATCTTGAACTCTTAGAGAAAAGTCAGGAAAAAACACTGGACTTGGATAATATGGACATGGACAAAGGCTCATGATTTTATTCTGATCTACAACAAAATAAGTATTTGCTGATCTCTAATATTAGGATATTAGGATGCTCAAGCACATTGGATTTGGTTCCAAAATGTACTTTGGAGCATGAGGGCTATGAACCTAACATTTGTCTACAACTCTTTAACATGACCATGTCTTTTTCTAGGATCATACAAATGACAACTACAATGGTGCAGAGCCTTAATGTTCCTGTAAGATCATGTGACCCATAGTCTTAAATTGCTGAACCAGAAAGCTAGATGAGTGGAGTGGAGTGGAGTGGAATAGAAATGGAATAGGAATAGGAATAGGAATAGGAATAGGAATAGGAATAGGAATAGGAATAGAATAGAATAGAATAGAATAGAATAGAATAGAACAGAACAGAACAGAACAGAACAGAACAGAACAGAACAGAATAGAGCTGGAAGGTCTTCTAGTCCAGCCCCCTGCTCAAGCAGGAGAACCTATACTATTTCAGATGTGGCTGTGTAGTTTCTTCTTAAAAACCTCCAGTGATGGAGCGCCCACGATTTCTGAAGACAAGCTATTCCACTGGTTAATTGTCTTCACTGTTAGGAAGTTTCTCCTTAATTCCAGGTTGCTTTTCTCCTTGATTAGTTTCTATCCATTGTTTCTTGTCCTGCCCTCTGGTGCTTTGTAGAATAATTTGACCCCCTCTTCTTTGTGGCAGCCCCTCAAATATTGGAATACTGCTATCATGTCACTCCTAATTCTTCTTTTCTTTAGACTAGCCAAACCCAAATCCTGCACAATCAAAGTCCTACAATTATTCAGTGTTCTCTCAAGCCTGAATTAGATTGGTTAGTTTTCAAATGCTTTAGCTTATTTCTCAGCTGTCTGAAACTCCATTTCCCACCCCCACCCCCACCATATCCTACCTGGAGTGAAAGAAGGAGCAAATCTCAGCATAGAAGATAGAAGTTTTTATCCCAACTTGCACTGCATAATTCAACATTCTTAAATCAATATACAACCATTTCTTTGAAGTGTGCAATGTGAAAAGATCCATACCAAAATGCATATATTAGGGGAAGGTGTGGATATTAGTAAAAAAAATGACATGCAAAATAGATTACGGGAAAAATGACTTGCAAAATTACATATCGGGGAAAACACAAACACCCACTGATACATTCAGAGAAGAGAGACACAAACAGCACCAAGATGTGTTCAGTTAGCGAAACAACCCTGTTGTTTCTATATGGAAGACAATATCATTTTAATTTTGTTGCAGAATTGCTATTCCAGAAAGGTAAGTAGGCAATGAATAAGAGGATAACAAAACTTGGTGAGGGAGCAGGGAAGAGAAGTAGATTATGTACCCGAAGAAAGAAGATGCATTTCACAGCAGATACTAAAGATACCATATTTGGTGAATATTCATAGCAAACAATCCCCACTTCTCATGTTAGTGTCAGCCAGGTGTTGATGAATGTGGTTCCAATGCTGCTTATTTCACTGTGCAAAAAGGTAATATTTCATACCACTGAGTGTTTACTTCTTTCCCCTCTGTACAACAACACTTTTTGCATTCCAATTATATCTGATGGCAACTAATCTACGCTAATAAAATAAGCTGAGGTTTGAATACTTTCTCCCCCTCCCTAAATGCAGAAACTAGAAAGTGTCCCATTTTTGCAATCTGTTCCTCAAATTAGCTATGTTAATTCAGTTCTTTATGGTACTCTTACGTCAATCATTCAAGAACAGTCATTCATTTATTTATTTACTTGCTTGCTTGCTGAATTTGTATGCTGGTCCGATCCAGCTACTTGGAGTAGCTAAAATATTACTAAGGCTTTCTTGTCTAAAGCAGGAATCAGGAGCCTTTAAGGTGTCCTCTCAATTTTTTTTATAATGGTCCAGCATCCTTTTAAAAATAACCCAAACAGTTCAGAGAAAAAATAGTTTGGGAAAACAAAGTTGTATGATAATTTAAACAATACAGCCAATACACGAACAGAGGTAGATGCAAGCATTTCGTATTGACTCATCAGTACCTACATTACAATAACACGGTTAAAATCAGCCTCAAATATAAGATCTAGCAAGAGCATTAATTAAGCCTATAACATATGCAGGAAAGCAACCAATGGCAAGCCTTGTGCCCATGGGAGGCGTAGATTGACATAAAGCCGTTTCTGCATGCACAAGGGTAACGCAGGAAACGAGAGCTCCTGTGGCACAATAGAACTTTAAACGCAGAGTTTTGATCCACCTGGTGACCTGTAGATAGTAAGTGTCTCGCAATGGCCAAAGAAGGCATTTTATGGCCATGATTTGCTGTTGTTGTTGGATTACTCAAGGCTGTTTGGACCCATTTCGGAAGATGCTCCTTTATTCTGAAAGCCAAACACCTCTCAGTTCTGCTGATGTAATTGTCTCCGCAATTACAAACAAATTGGCAAACAACATATAATAATTGTTTGCTACCGCGGTGGCGGTAGTGGTGCAGTGGTTAGAATGCAGTATTGCAGGCTACTTCTGCTGACTGCCGGCTGACTGCAATTTGGCAGTTCGAAGCTCACCAGGCTCAAGGTTGACTCGGCCTTCCCTCCTTCTGAGGTGGGTAAAATGAGGAAGGAAGGAAGGAAGGAAGGAAGGAAGGAAGGAAGGAAGGAAGGAAGGAAGATAGTAAGAATGCAGGAATGCAACTAATTCACTGTTTGATCCAGACCGGCTCAAGGTTGACTCAGCCTTCCATCCTTCCATCCTGGGTAAAATGAGGACCCAGATTGTTGGGGGCAATATGCTGACTCTGTAAACCCGCTTAGAGAGATTTGTAAAGCACTGTGAAGCAGTATATAAGTCTAAGTGCTATTGCTATTGCTACCATAAGCCAGCCTCTTTGCTCTTTTTCAAGTATGCAAAGTCATGTTGTACGTTGAACGCGCCAGAGGAAGTGGTTCTTTTCCTTGATGTCTAACCTTCTCCTTCTCTCTCTTTCTTTGAAGCTATTGAGGTGAACCTCCAAAAAGCTCTCACTGAAGCTTCTGAAACCTGCACGCAGGAATGCCTCATCCTTGGCCATTCTGACAATTGCTGGATGCCTCCTTCGTTGACACAGTACCAGCAATCCAATCCGCCTTTGCCAGCGTTTGGCTTCCAGCAGGGATGGGTGCGAGGAGCCATCTCAGAAGGAAGACACACCCTTGGACGGGCCGGTTCCAAGGAGGATACAGAGAAAGGCCAAGGGGGACCTAGGCCTCAGTTCTACAATGCCTGCGATAGACTCTGCACCACTGAAGACCCAGTCAAACTGATTCCCCTGGCAAACTTCATACCTCCTGCCCAGGCCGTGCCTGCCTCTGGAAGCAGCACCACTCTGATCCATGAGCACCAACTATAAAGGCATATCTTGACAAAGCAAGGCTATTTTGGGCTTTAAACGTGTGAGTGTACATAGTCACAGCTTAACACAGTTTTTATTTGTATGCAAAGCTCCTTAGGTTTGTGGCTATTGATGTATATAGAATTCCGAACCCAAGCTGAAAAGCTGAGTTCTTAACAACAAGAGTTAAATGAAATTCAGCTTCTTCACTCAGAAACAATTATGCAAACAAACATCACGAAATGAAAAAACAAAAACAAACAAACAAACCACAAAGGAATGTTGGCAAGAGAAACAAGTGTGTGTGATTTCCTCCCCCAAAGAGTTGTTGTAATCAGATGTTAAGAGTTGGTCTTTCTGGGGTAGAAATGGAACCATGTTTGGGAGTGAGGTCTACTGCATGATGATGAAAGAGAGAAAACGTCAGAATGGCTTTTTGTTTTCAAGTCATCCGGTCATCTTGTACGTGATACAAGCAAACTATTTATTAGCATATATTATGATGTAAACTTGTAGTTCTCCACAAGGGTATCTGAACAGTCCCCTGATCTCATTATGCTGGCTTGTGAAAATGGAGCTAAAATATCAATATTTCTCTTGCAGGTCTCAATGTTACCTGCTTCCACGATATCTAATATGGTAAAGGGTGGCCTAAAATAAATAGATAATAAACTGTTCTATAGATCTGGATGCATGGCATCACAGTATTTTGCTGAAGGTCAGAAGAGACCATTGATGAGCTGAGCTTAAATGATCTTTCTTTAAAACAAGATAATCACATGTTCAGAATGTTATTTATGAACCTTTTAGAAAAAGTCCACTTGGAAGAGGATTCTTTTGCACAAACTGTGCGTGAGCCCCCAGAATTTTGAGACAGAACTTCCAGAGCTCTCAAAGATAGAGGGGGAAAAGGTACCTTAACGTAGTAAAAAGCTATATTGTGTCTCTGTCTCCTCCAACCACGGAGAATCAATAGATAATGTTGTATAGTGTTCCTTCGGGAAAACTATCGCTGAGAAACTAATGCTAAGCCAAAAGAAGGAAAAGGTAAGCCCTCCCCACCCCTGGGCATATTCTTAGACAGGAGATTCCAGGGACGTAGACATTATCCCAAGCAGAGGGGAGGTATTCATTTCCCAAAGGAATGTTTTCTGAGAAGTTTGGTGTTATCAAGGAATAACCAGATCTGTGGTTAATAGGAATAGATGAGGACGGATGAAGCGATCAAACAGACTAGCTATGATTTCGAGCTACAATTTGCAAATAACTTTAAATAAACTTTACATCTGGATTGGTTACGTGATATTGCGATATCGGTATGGTCCAGAGGTGGGTTCCTCCCGGTTCGCACCGGTTCTATAGAACCGGTAGTAAACCGGTGGTGATGTCACGGAGCCGGTCCTGTTGGTGCCAGTCCGTGGATGCCGCCATCTTTTTTTTTTTTTTTTTTTCCGGGTTTTTTTCCGGTTTTTTTCCGTTTTTTTTTCCTTCTGCGCATGCGCAGAAGCCGAGTTTCCGGCACGGGGTGGTGTTGTTGGTGTTGCGTGTGTGTGGGTGCCGCCGGGTTTTTTTTTTTTTTGGATTTTTTTTGGAATTTTTTGCTGGTTTTTGCTTCTGCGCATGCGCAAAAGCCGAGTTTTCGGTACTGCGCATGCGCCGCCATCTTGTTTTGGGTTTTTTTTTTGAATTTTTTGCTTGTTTTGCTTCTGCGCATGCACAGAAGCCGAGTTTTCGGCAATGCACGCGCAGCCACGCGGCACGGGAGGAAGTGAACCAGTGGCAAGGTAAGTTAGAACCCACCCCTGGAATGGTCACGCCATGTCATGGAGAGGAAAAACAAAACCCTGAAACAGTGAGAGAAACATCAGTAAGAGCAACCAAAGACAAAACCCATAACTATAACCTATAAAGCAATTAAAAAAAAAGAAAGGTGCAACATAGCAAAGCACAGGAAAAAAATGTCCCTTTGGGCAGTCAAAGCATCATAGTATAGTCCAATTTTGTCCACCTTTCTATCAATCTTAGAATATTGCTCATATCACATTGTATCCTTCATTTCGGAGACATACTCTATAAAAATCTTCTTTCTAACTTGTGTCATTATTATGCAGGCTCAGTGTAGATCTACACTTAACAAAGATGAGCAGAAACTAGATATGTTTCTGTGCCTTCAGGCTGGGCCCAAAGAAATTTCTGCCTTTGTGGTGACTTCCTATGGGATCCAGAAGTATAATTTTATAAATTTATTTTTAAATTATATTGAGATTTTCCCCCAAAGAAAAAAAGAATTCACAACTACTTGTGGAAGACATTGGTGACAGTGGAGACACACGCATCTATTCTTTCTTTCATCAGAGCCACTTGTTGGCTGTAGAAATTAAATCAATAAATCTTGTGAAGAATGCCCAAATAGGATTAATGCCCCTCATAAAATTGACTTGCAATGAATAATTCTTGTCAGCAACTAGAGCAGTGTTCCTTTTCACTCAAACGAAATAGTATATTGCATGTGGGTGGTAAACTACAGTCCTCAATAAAGTTACATGGGTGATGTTAAGATAAATTGCCCATTCCTGTAGGTTCGACTTTATAAATCCATACATTACTCACTAAACTATTTAGGTAAAGAAACTCTTTTAACTTGCTGAAGTAGACACAGAAGCAAATTGCCAATATCAATTTAAAGAATGAGAGAACTGGGAAAGAGATGTTCAATTGATATAATTATGAGGAGTCCTTGGCGCTCTCTGAGCTTGGTTGTTTTCTTGCAGATGTTTCATTACTGAAACTAGGTAACATCATCAGTGCTAGTAAAGAGTGGGTTTCCTCTCAGTTTATAGTCTAGTGGTAATCTAGAATATAAAGTAAGAGCAAACCCACTCCTTATTAGCACTGATGATGTTACCTAGTATGGGTAATGAAATGTCTGCAAGAAAACAACCAAGCTCAGAGAGCACCAAGGACCCCTCATTTCAACTCTGAGTTACAAATATTCTTCTTTATTGATGTAATTTTGAAACCCCTCATATTAAATTATTCTGTATCAATTCAAGGTGATGTCCCAGGATGGATTAGACATATCATGACCCATCTTTCCATACCATTCCATTCCATATCTATTGTAGTGAATACTTAGCAATTTCTATACCCATATAAAGATGCATTAGTTCCTCCATTAAACTCTCATAGCCTTCTTTCATTTTCTCCTTAGCTCTTGATTCACGCAATCTGGTATTTTCTACAACCGAATAACCTGTTTCTTTAACACAATCAGGTACTTTTCCCAACTCCAATTTTTAACCATAAAAAGACAATCAGTGTGATGGGAAAAGGAAGCAATAGATGGTGCTTAGAATAAACAAGCAAACACAAACCAACACGTATGAAGGGGATACCAGGTTGTTTCATTTTTAAATGTTACTTAAAAGCTGTAATTTGTGAACAAAAATATTTGTATGTACAATTACTGTAATATAAAACTGCTTGTCAATTTGTAGAATTTCCCATTGTCAAAGATCTCAACGAATGCTGGAAAAAAAAACCCCTTCATTATGCACCCAGCAGGTATAAGTAGCTTTATATATTGTTGTTCCCACTATTAATCAATCCAGAACACATTTTGCGTAATGTGTAAAAAAAAAAAAAAAAAACCACAAGATTTGGGGGGGGGGCTTACTTTTTTTTGGTTTTTTTTTTTCCACTAGCTATCTAATTGTGTAGCTGTTCCTAATTCCATGATTTTTTTTTTTTTTTAGATGAGATATTGGAGCATTTAAATTCAGATGTATATAAATTGTGAAGTACACGTTAATCCTGTAGCCTCTGACACAATCACTCAGTGCTAATTCAAGCACAGTTAAGAGTTTGACAAATTAATCTGGAACTAATCAATATTGACAAACCTTCACTGATTTTTAAGGGTTAGAATGTGTTTTATTGGCCCACCAAGACTTTTATTTGGTTTGGTTTGTTTTAAGTACGGTATCTACCATAATTCTAACTCTGCTTGCTTGTATGTTTGTGTGTGCTTGTATGGAGGTCTTTTAGAGGGATAGAATCAAGAAGTGTTAAGACCACTTTATAAGGCCTTGGTAAGGCCACCCTTGGAATCCTGCATCCAGTTTTGGTCGCCACGATGTAAAAAAGATGTGGAGACTCTAGAAAGAGTGCAGAGAAGAGCAACAAAGAGGATTAGGGGACTGGAGGCTAAAACATATGAAGAACGGTTGCAGGAACTGGGTATATCTAGTTTAATGAAAAGAAGGACCAGGGGTGACATGATAGCAGTGTTCCAATATCTCAGGGGCTGCCACAAAGAAGAGGGAGTCAAGCTATTCTCCAAAGCACCTGAAGGCAGGAAAAAGAAGCAATGGTTGGAAACTAATCAAGGAGAGAAGCAAATCAGAACTAAGAAGAAATTTCCTGATAGTTAGAGTAATTAATCAGTGGAAACACCTGCCTCCAGAAGTTGTGAATGCTCCAACACTGGAAGTTTTTAAGGAGTGATTGGATAACCATTTGTCTGAAGTGGTGTAGGGTTTCCCGCCTAAGCAGGGGGTTGGACTAGAAGACCTCCAAGGTCCCTTCCAACTCTGTTATTCTATTCTATTCTATTCTATTCTATTCTATTCTATTCTATTCTATTCTATTCTATTCTATTCTATTCTATTCTATTCTATTCTATTCTATTCCATTCCATTCTATTCTAGTCCAACCTTCTGCTCAAACAGAAGACCCTATACCATTGCAAACAAATGGCTGTCCAATCTCACCTTAAAAACCTCCAGTGATGGAGCAGCCACAAGTTCTAAAGGGAAGCCTTTCCACTGATGGATTGTTCTAACTGTCAGGAAATTTCTCTTTAGTTCTAGGTTGGATCTCTCTTTGATAAGCTTCTATCCGTTACTTCTTGTCCTGAGCTCAAGTGCTTTTGAGCACTTTTCTGTGACAGCCCCTCAAATATTGGAAGACTGCTATCATGTCACCCCCCAAGTCCTTCTCTTTGTTAGACTAGACAATCCTAGTTCCCTCAACCGTTCATCATGCGGTTTAGCCTTAATGATTTCTTTTTCAGAATTTGTGCAATCTATCAAACAGTCACCCTCGTTCAGACAGACGAAATCAACAGTCTGTAGAAAAACTTCCTTCCATCAAAAGGGGGGGGGAAAGCTGTTCTACAGAAATACCTGATCACGAAGAGCACTTGTGTACGTCTAATCGTAATGCGGGGGGGAGGTCTGAGCAGTTCAACCTTTCAACCCTCCCCCCCAAAAAAACCAACCCTATCCAACAATGCCAACAAACTTTGTTAGTCAGGCATATTTGACTTCCCATGAGCATAGAAGCTCTGTCTTCTGAATTCAGGCATGAAGGTAGCAAGACTTTTAAATCATTGATATAAAAATATAGCTTTCTTCTATTCATTTGTACAGCTGAAGCATTGGAGTAGTTTTTAGCCATCCATCAGAATTAAGTGGTTCTATTTCCCAATGGCGAATTCAGAGTGCTGCCACGGAAAATCAATGCGAAAAACTTTGGAGTTAACATGTTTGAAACTCATCATGGTGCCTGTTATGGCTGGGCATTGTTGATGAGAAACATATTGAAATATGTGGCATATGGCTATAAAAACATCAGTAGATGTTACAGATTTTTATGGCTTAAAAGATGAATTTAACATATATCTAAAACCATATATATATGGTTTTACCTCGCTGCCAGTTCGCTCCCTCCTGCGCCGAACCGGGAGGAACCCACCCCTGTATATATTCTGTCATGATAAGCTCACCATTGTCTTCATGATTCTGTATAAAGGGTGTTGAATACCCATGATTGACCAATGAACTTTACTAAATTTGAATCCATCTCACCATGTACATATTGTTATGGTATACATTTATCCCTCTCTCTAGAAATCATAGATTTTGGACTGATCTGCAAATCACTCCACGTGATGACTAAGAACTTGGGTTGCAGAGCACTCTTAACTAAGAAGATGCAATTTAATCAAATAAAGCCCCATGTGCTCAGAAACGTCCCCATTCAATTTTAGGAAGATCAAAAAGCAAAAGTGAAATCCATGTCATTTAAATAGATGTCCCTTTTCCAAATAGCCAGAAGTGTGTAAAAATGTACGTTGTAACAACAAATAGGCCCTTTTAGCTTAAGAAGGTAGAAAATTGTTGTTAGTCCATCAAGTTCATTGTTTTCTCCCCAATGGCTGGAATAGATCTCTCAGAGACCTTTTCCATCACTTGATAGTAAGGATTTTTAAAAGTGGTGATATGACAGTATGGTCCTAAGACTTTCTAAACAAGCATGTAGTATATTACTTAATAAGAACATGGAGAACTTTGGCTAGCTGGTAATGAATGTGAAGCTACTTAAGTTGAAATCCAGTTGTGCATTCAGATGTCACTCCCTGTTGATGTTCATCACATGTTTAAGAAATGTATTATTGAAAATAATCTGTAAATCCCCTTATATTATGATACATTGCCTATTAATACCTGTACATTAAGAGCAATGCATATTAATATACATAGAAACCTTCATGTAACTGGGCAACCAAACTACTCTCAGTATTCAAATTAGCACTCAGTCCCCTGCCTTTTTTGTTGTTCTGGTGGTTGTTGTTGTTGTTTCATCGTACTATGGATCCATTGGGAATTTGGCAGCTAAGTGTTCGGACTTTTATTACTTTGTATTGCTTCTCTGTTTGCCTTGGAAATTCCTGTACACATTTGGAAGAAGAGTAGAGTAAATTCTTATTATTTACTCATGCTACTTGGTTAGTTGCTGGGTGGGAGAGGAAACTGTATATGTGGTACAACAAACTAAACCTCACATCATGCAAACTGCATACATTCCCATGCAAGAGAGTAGCATGTACACTTGCATTTAGGATGAACACTATGTATGAATTGCCCACCAAAGAAAGTTCTGTGTATGTGTGAGTGAGTGAGTGAGTGTATGTCAGCAGAAAACAACTTAGTGCTACCTTTTCACTTATTCATTTATTCTCTTCTAATTGGGAGCAGATAGAATGAAAGGGAGAGAAACAAAGAGAAAAAGATTTCATCTTATGAACAAAGTGTCATATTAAAAAAATTTGAAGCATATGTAAGGAAAAAAACCACATCCAATTAAGACAGAAAGCCTCCATTTATTTTAGTTGACTCATGAGCCTCACTTGATTTATTCTGCTTATTTGTTAAAAGAATCTATGAAGTCTATTTCTGTAAAATACTGTCAAACTACATCTATTTAAGGGTGAATTTGTGGCATTTGCCACAAACTGTGGACAAACATGTGCTAATTGACAAATAGCGCTAAACTGAGGAAAGATTATTCTCACCTATGATTCTTCACGCCCATTTTATTTTGTTTTAAAGACAGTCTTTAAACATGGACTAAAGAAATATCCCTTCCTTTCTGAAGTAGCTTCCTTCTGAACTGTGAAGAATCCCCTGCCCAAAAGAAAAGCAATAGGAATCCAAACAGACACCAGTATATTTGGTTACTTGACAGTGAGGTTTAACTTACTTTTAAAAAAAAAAAAGCACAAAACTCAGAATCTTGCCAGAATCTTAATAATATCTTGATTGTGTTGTGCTACTCCACCTCCCAGCAATTATTTTTAATTATTGTCTTCCTTGAATCCAAATCAATTTAATGTATTTTGAAACATGTATAATGTTTACACATTATTAAAGTCGGGGGGAGGGGGAAATGTAATATTTTAGCACTGCATTCCACAACGCACTGTGTACCTTAACAAAAATATGTGATGAATTGATAAAAGGACTTTTTTTCCCCCCACCAACCTTTAAGGGTTGAGAGGGTAAGGAAACATCTGTGTACTGAAATTACCATAAGTTTTATAACAAATGTATCCCTATGCAATTGAAGATCCTTTAAAAAAAACTACTTTGGTTCTAATTGGTGCTCATCAGATTATGGCCTGGTCTCCTCATTTTAAAACGATGACTTGGGTTTTGTGATCATTTAATAGGTCAAAGAAACCGTTATCTGTTTGGCAAATACGAAAAGAATGAAATGATGCATATCTCATGTTAACCCTAAGACAGAAAGATAACTGAAAACCTTTTTGTAAATATCTGTATTTGAGTTTGTACTTCAGGGAGAATATTTTTTTCCTCATTTTGTGGCATACTAAAGGATTTGAAAGTGATTAAGTCTGTGTATTTGTATTTAAACCTACCCTAATCAACACTCTAGTATCAGGCTATGGACACATCATATGCTCTTAAGTCCAATAGCACTGGAAATCCAGTTAAACCCCTGTAGTTCTCTTTCAGGTTATGTACAGCATGTTGTCTTGTTAATTAAGCTGCTTATTAATAAAATTAGAGCCACAAAACCAGCTGAGTTTCTTCTGGTGATTGATGTTTACCTGGTGCTTTTCCCCCCTCCCATGAATGGTGTCCTTGCAAAAGTCAAGACTTCAAATGGAACCATCAAATAAATGACCTTGGTTAAAGATGTAATGTTTTCACTTTTGCTTCATGGTTATCATACATTCTTGCTGCTCCTTCCAGATTTTTTTCTTTTGAATTTTGCAGCAGGGTGGCCACAAAAATATATTAAAAGAGCCAACGGCTTGCAGGAAATACTGCAGTTGCTCTAATCAATACAGCGTAACCTTGAGAAATAAACAACTCTTATGGGTACTTGGTGTTCTTACTTTCAAACTGATGGATGAGAAGATTTGTTTTTTCCTTCTGTAGATGAAAGAAACATTCAAGGGAATGAAGGGAACTTGTGTTCTTGTGTTACAGGAACCTATTTTTCTTAAGGGTAAATGACTATATTCAGCAGTCACTTTGTGGTCATCAACTTGCATGTTTCTCTACTTGAACAAATGAACTATGAACAAATGCCTGGTATTAGACAGAAAACACTCAACTGAAACTCTGTGAACTTTTTCCCAGTAATAATTTAAAGGACTAGAAAGGTAACATTTCTCCTCTGCACTGATATTTGGCTTCTGAATATAGGTGTATAATATATCTGCTTTCTTGCCAACCTAAAAATATATCTTACATAATACTGTACTTGACATTTGATCAGACTAGAAACATTGAGTTTCCTGCTTCATGAAAAATTCACTCCAATAATTGGCAAGAAAAATAAGTTTCTGGGATTTCAAGGAAGTGTTTTCATTCAGGAGAACAATCCTGTGGGTTGCATTAGTGACTTTTATGTCATTATAGCAGTCTAATTCAGCCTTCCACAATCACTTGCCCTTGTGATATTTTTGATGATGCCTCCCATAATTTCCAAGCAACATGACCGATACATCTGGAGAACTTCAGATTCATACATTCTGGAAACTAGACTGAAGAAAGCCCATTGGACTGGATCCAGATAGGATAGGATATGAAGACTGGCAAATCATTGGCATCTTATGCTGATGAAGATGGCATACTTTTCTGCTGTATGGTTGGATTCCTTTACCACACAAGGTCATAGATGGTTCAACCACAGATTACTGAATCAGCCAAAATTGGGTGGATTAATTCATAGCTTAAGGATTTAGTTAGAAGAATGACATTGATGGAATTTTTATGGGGTTATCTTTTCTTAGGCAGTCTAGGGTAGTTTTTGTTTTGTTATCCATTTGATTTGCAGGTTATGTTCTTTCTTTTAAAATATATATTCTTTTTATTCAACTAATATAGATGTACAAGAGAGACAGAAAGAGAGAGAGACAGACACCTAGTGTGCTGCAATAGTGAAGGTGCTGGGTTAAATCCAGGTTGTAGTTCTCTTGTAGGCATGGAAAGTTAACCATTGGACCAGTCATTCTTTCTCAGCCTTAGACAGGAAAGTTGACAGTTGAAATTATCAACCAACATATGGTCCATAACCTTCAATGAAAAGTCCCTTCCTGTGGCAGTGGATTTGAACTGAAAATTTACATAGATGGGTGCATAAACACACCTCAACTACTACTTCATAACGCTTTCTAAGAAATATCACCTCTAACATTTTAAAGGGCAATATAATTAGGATTTATTTATAGGCCTTAAAAACCCCACAGAAGTTGTCGCCCAAGCAAGTCCGTTGGGCACAACACTTTAATCGGTTTAATTTTTCTCTGCACTACCTCCCTGGAGGAAAGAACTTTATGGCAGACGCCCGGTTATCCCCTCCAAGCAATTGGCTGCTCCCATGGTCACCAGAGCCCAGGGGAAGATGGACCTGGATCTCTCCACCGATTTAAATGCGCAACTAAAGGAAGCGCTAAAAACTGATGACTGGTTCTTGTCCCACTCAAACGAGTGTATTGTCCGCGATGGACTCACATGGGTGGGGGCTAAGTTATACGTCCCTTCCAGTCTTAGGAAAGTTGTATTACAACAGGCCCACAAGTCAAAAGCCGCTGGACACTTTGGGTTTGTGAAGACATTACACTTAGTCAAACGACAGTTCTGGAGGCCTTCTTTGAAAAAGGACATAGAGGCTTATGTCACTAGCTGTCCTGTGTGTGCCTCTGCAAAAAGGCCACCTGGAAAGCCACAGGGATTTCTTTAGAACATTGTTAGACCTGGTGCTCCTTGGAAAGAAATATCCATGGACTTCATTGTTGAACTACCTGAGAGCAGGGGCAATACAGTCATTTGGGTGATCACGGACTTGTTTTCCAAGCAGGTGCATTTTGTACCCTGCTGCAAGATTCCGTCAGCAAAAATGTATATTCAACATGTGTATAGGCTACACGGTGTCCCTGAGCGAATAATTCGGACAGGGGGGTCCAGTTCACCTCCCATTTCTGGAGGGAGTTCCTAAAGTTGTTAGGCTCCACCCAAGGCTTAAGCTCCGCCCATCATCCACAGATTAACGGAGCTTGTGAATGGACTAATTCGGTTCTGGAACAATACCTCAGGTGTTATGTAAATTATCAGCAAGATAACTGGGCAGACTTACTGCCATTTGCAGAGGTCGTTTATAATAACTCTGTCCATAGTAGCACGGGTTTTACCCCATTCAGGGTGGTCTCTGGACAAGACTTTGTACCCATTCCAGAATTGCCGCAAGAGAAGCCTCAAATCCCTTCTTTAGTGGAGTGGATTGAGCAACTTCAATTTACCTGGCACGTTGCTCGTAAGGCGCTAGATGAGGCTCACCGAGCACATAAAAGACAAGCTGACAAAAAAAGAGTCATGGCAAAGGAATACCAAGTGGGAGATAGGGTTTTCCTCTCAACTAAATACCTACAGACTACCCAGAAGTCGAAAAAACTAGGGCCTAAGTATGTGAGACCTTTTCCTATTGTGAGAATTGTGAACCCGGTCACAGTACAACTAGAGCTACCCAAAACCCTTAGGAGGATTCACCCTGTGTTTCACGTTAGTTTACTGAAACCTGAACATACCTCCTCACTTCGACCAGACCAAACCCCCCTGCCTGTTCCCTTGCTCATCGAAGGTGAACAGCATTTTCAAGGAGATCCTCGACTCTAGAAAACATAGGAGAAAGGTACAATATTTGGTGGCCTGGAAACACTTCCCTTCTTCCCACTCAGAATGGGTGAATGAGCGAGATGTCAGAGCCCCGAAGCTGTTACAGTTATTCCACTCCAAATACCCTGATAAGCCTTGAGATTATTTATGTCAATGTCCTTACACTTTTAAATTGTGTCTACCTTGTCCATGTTGTGTTATGTTCTTTTCCCCCTAGGACTAATGTCCCTACTGCAGGAGGGCCGAATGTCAGCCTCCATGATGCTTGCTTGCTATTGGCTGCCATAGAAATGGGGGAGGGAGAAGATTGGGCATTTGGGGGGGAAGTGAGCTGGTGGAGATGTCTCGTTGTGTGACCGAAAAGGGGAAAAAGGGAGGAAAGTTCTCATCATTTCCTACGCAGCTGAATGGACTTGTTTATAGCCTATTCAAGGTCAACCGTCCCAGCATACCAGATGGATGGCACCACCTGAAGATGCACCCCACATGACACCATGATTGGACATTCAGCCAGGGTCCTTGGGGGGAGGGATTTGGGAATGCTTTCAATATGTCATTTTCGCGCCTTTAGCCTCAGATCTTGCTTTCATCTTGTTGCTGTCAGTTCATACTCAGTAAAAGTACCTTTCTCTATAATCATGGAGTTGGGGTTTTCCTTTCTTGGGTTTTGAACGGAGGCACACCTGACAATATGTTTAAAATGAAAAGAAGACGTTTCATACTTTCAACCTGGATGTGAGGGACAGAGAGAAAGGAAAAACAGCTGAGATACATGCATGCAAGACAAAATAAAGTTGCTCCCACTGCCATTTTGAATAGCAATCACACTTATATACTGGTTCACAGTGTTTTACAGCCCTCTCTAAGCAGTTTACAGAGTCAGCATATTTCCCCCAACAATCTGGGTCCTCATTTTACCGACCTCAGAAGGATGGAAGGCTGAGTCAACTTTGAGGCTGGTGAGATTCGATCTGCCAAATTGCAGGCAGCCAGCAGGCAGCAGAAGTAGCCTGCAATACTGCATTCTAACCACTGTGCCACCACGACTTTGGTTTTATTACGGTGTGTAAACTATACAGTCACTGTCTCACATTTGGCAGCTGTGCAGGGGTAAAATGCTCCCGGTTCAGGTGTGCCTGCCAGTTGTCAGAGAGCCGGTAGCGATGGCAGTGCTAGGCTTCACCCACCTGTCTGGACACCGCCATTTGGGTTCTTTTACCCTCTGCACATGCACAGAACGCTTTGCACATGCGCAGAGGGGAAAAGAACCCAAATGGCGGCATCTGGGTGGGTGGGCGAAGCCTAGCGCTGCTGTCGCTACCGGATCTCCGACGACCGGCAGGCACGCATGAACCGGGAGCATTGCACCCCTGTAGCTGTGCATATATCAACCCAAGCTGTAATCTATAAAGACATCTGATTGGGAAGAAGTGCCTTCGAGGACAGCAGAATTTTCCTCTATATAAAGAGGTAAGGTTACATAGTAGTTACTATCCTAATTATATTTGCTTGGCGTATGTAGGGATAGCATTAGGGTGCCCCATTGTCCGTGCTAATTGCCTGGCTGGCTGGTTATCATCAAGTCTCAGACTGTTCTCTTTCTTCTGTACCTTTTTTCCTTTGGATCTATTTATTTATGTGTTCAATCAATGAGTTTCTGAATGGCAAGCTACTTATAAAGGAACTTTAACATTAAGTTGCCAGATATGCAAGCTTTTCCTGATAAGGATCTGCTTGTTGTTGTTGTTAATCGCGAAGTCGTGTCAGGCCCATCGCAACTCCATGGACAATGTTTCTCCAGGCCTTACTGTTCTCTACCATCCTCTGGAGTCCATTTAAGCTCACGCTGACTGCTTCAGTGTCTCCATCCAGCCACCTCATTCTCTGTCATCCCTTTCTTCTTTTGCCCTCAATCTTTCCCAGCATTAGGCTCTTCTCCAGTGAGTCCTTCCTTCTCATTAGGTGGCCAAAGTATTTGAGTTTCATCTTCAGGATCTGGCCTTCTAAAGAGCAGTCAGGGTTGATCTCCTCTAGGACTGACCGGTTTTATCGCCTTGCAGTCCAAGGGACTCGCAGGAGTCTTCTCCAGCACCATAGTTCAAAGGCCTCAACTCTTTGGTGCTCAGCCTTCCTGATGGTCCAACTTTCACAGCCATACATTGCAACTGGGAAAACCATAGCCTTGACTATACACACTTTTGTTGGCAGGGTGATGTCTCTGCTTTTTAGTATGATGTCTAGCTTTGCCATAGCTTTCCTCCCCAGGAGCAAGTGTCTTTTAATGTCTTGGCTGTAGTCCCCATCTGCGGTGATCTTGGATCTGCTTAACTAGAGTGAAAAGCAGAGACATGGTGGGGGATGGCTTAAGTCTATATATCTAAACACATCTTTCCTCCGATTTTCAAAAAGGAAAAGGAAAGGTGCAATGGAAAAAGGAAATAATCATCCGACGAGCTTTGTAACATTTCCTCCCAGTCTGGAGAAACCAAACAAACGTGCCTAGTGATAGGTTTGGGAGACATCTGGTAAAGTTTGTAGAAGGAAAGCCATGTTAACCCATGACAGCCAAAAATCAGAAAGTTGGTAGCATTTTTTGAAACTAAAACTATTGTTAAAAGGCCTCAATTTTCATGAGCCACATCAATATGTAATTAGGTGAGCCACAGCTCACAAAAACGTGTGCCTTTTAATAAAATTTGTTAGTCAAAAAAGGCACCCTTTCTGATCCAGTAAAGGGAAGTTAACAAACTTTTCTGTATCTATATTTAGGTGATAACATATTATTATGGCTGGTGGTACAGTCAGCCAGATGTTTAGATTGGATTTGGTGAGTTTATCCATCTATGGCCCAAGGACCTAAGATAGGCAGATGTTGTGGTTTGATGGTGTTAGAAGTATTGTTGCCGTATGTAAGCTGTTTCAAGTAAAGCTGCCTTTTGTAATTGACTGATTTTGTCAATGTTGATGGTGTTCAAGTGGTGCTTCAAATGTTTTGGGATTGCAGCCAAGGCATTGGAACTGTCTTTACCTTCTCGTGCCACAATCATTCTATTTCTACTTGTAGGCCTTTGCATTTTGTGAGTTTCCCAGTTTTGTCTTCTATTCTGGCTGTCTCCAGGGACGCTCACAAGCAAAGTTGATGGGGAAGCCAGCAGGAAGTCAGAAGTTGCTCCCATCTACCCATGCATCCTTGCATGCCCTTCCCTACATGGTAGCAGCCACTTACCTGCCTGCCTGCCTGCCTGCCTGCCTGCCTGCCAGAAACTTCCTGCCAGCTTCCCCAATGACTTTGGTTGTGGAAAGCCAGCAAGAGGTTGCAAGGAAGCCCTTGCCTAATGGCCCATGCAATTCAGTTCATAACTGCAATTTGGAGCTGCAGGATTGTTGTTGCTAAGTGATGCTAACTATTTTACTGTTTTTGCTTTCTTTTGCGACAGTCATTCCACTTCTGTTTGCATGTCTTTGTGATTTTCTCCATTTTTTCCTCTTCTACTCTGCTCTCTCCAGGTTCTGCCGTGTCCACCATCCAGATTTTTTTTTTTGCCTTTTATAATTATTATTATTTTACTGTCCAAGACCAAAGAAATTATGTTCTAAACCGGCAATGTAAATCTTGGAAACGCAGAATTAGGATGGAAATGAAAATTGGTTAATGAAATGTCTGTATGGTTTGGGCCGAAGTCTTTCATGTATCTACTGCCTGAAACTTGTTAGACACAAGGTTAAGTCTCTTGCATAGATTATATGTTTTGGATGATCAGATGTAGTCCTTCAAACTTAATAGCAATAGCAATAGCAGTTAGACTTATATACCGCTTCATAGTGCTTTACAGCCCTCTCTAAGCGGTTTACAGAGTTAGCATATTGCCCCCAACAATCTGGGTCCTCATTTTACCCACCTCAGAAGGATGGAAGGCTGAGTCAACCTTGAGCCGGTGAGATTTGAACCGCTGAACTGCAGCTAGCAGTCAGCTGAAGTAGCCTGCAGTGCTGCACTCTAACCACTGCGCCACCTCGGCTCTTAATCCTTAACTCAAAGCAACATCCAAACTTGTGACCAAATTTCAGAAAGCTGAATAAGCACAAGATGTAGTGTACAAGGTTCTAACACCTTGACTTACAAGAAGAATAGGATTGTTTGTGTTATTGTTGGGTTGTTGATTTGGTTTCATTTCTTGGAAGCGGGGTGGCACATACAGAACTAGATTTTGAGAAATGTGTGCCATGGTAGACATGTCCAGTCCATCCATCCATCCATCCATCCATCCATCCATCCATCCATCCATCCATCCATCCCTGTCCTGTCCAGTCCATCAAACTCCCAGATGGAAGCTAGCAAGATAGTTCATCACCTGCCTAATCTTCCAAAACATTCCTTTTCATATCAGATAATCTTCAACTTTTTTTTATCCAGAAGTGATCTACTATAGGGAGTTCTTGTCTTACAAACACAACTGAGCAACAAAATTTCTGTTGCTAACCAAGAGCATAGTTCTTAAGTGAATTTAGCCCCATTTTATGACCTTTCTTTCTTGTCACACTTGTTAAACGAATCACTGCAGTTGTTAAGTTAGTAATGCGGTTGTTAAGTGAATCTGACTTCCCCGTTGACTTCGCTTGTCAGAAGATCACAAGAGGGGATCACGTGACTCTTGTGAAACAGCAACCGTCGTAAATATGAGACACTTTCTAAAAGTCTGGATTTTGATCACGTGACCATGGGGATGCTGTACTGGTCATTAGTGTGAAAAATGGTCGTAAGTCACTTTTGTTTATAACGTTATAACTTTGAACAGTCACTAAATTGTAAGTTGAGGACTGCCTGTATATCCTACCAAACGAGTGAAAGAGTCTCTTTCATTATTTTATTTTCTGAGAATGGTTATAGCACTTCTGCAGGCACAGGGGAATAAAGATAACATTAATGCAGGTCAGATTTTCAAGGATCCACACGTCCCGCAAATGAATGATATGCCCACATACACAGTCTGTATTGTAATGGGTGCATGTTTGCACAAAACTACAGATTTCCTAATTTTTCCAGTTAAACATTTGTGGATGGGTTTTACCGGAGACAAAATTCATTGGCATTTTATTGAAGGAGTGTTTAATATGACTAGTGATGTCTTTTGTCGCATTTTTTAATAGAGTGCTCAAAATATTCAGTTGGAGTACAATTTGCTGTGTTTGAGATCTCTTGAATAATTCACACACGTTCATTTATTCTTGATTAGTGAATCTGGCTTGGCAAAAAGTACGTATTTATATTATTTTATGACATGTAGGATTAATAATGCATCTCTTTGCTCTCAAGCAGTTTTTTTTAAATATATATTTTTATTTAAAGGAAGCAATAGAAAAGGCAAGGAGAGGATAATTCTAAAAGATATTATTTTGGATGGATGGATAGATGGATGGAATAGATGGATGGGATAGATAGATAGATAGATAGATAGATAGATAGATAGATAGATAGATAGATAGATAGATAGATAGATAGATAGATAGATAGATAGATAGATAGATAGATAGATAGATAGATGATAGATAGATAGATAGAT
>QLTV01001714.1:1211337-1223371 GCA_003457575.1 Thermophis baileyi
AGAAAGAAAGAAAGAAAGAAAGAAAGAAAGAAAGAAAGAAAGAAAGAAAGAAAGAAAGAAAGAAAGAAAGAAAGAAAGAAAGAAAGAAAGAAAGAAAGAAAGAAAGACTCATTGTATAATGAAGAAGAAATGTATCCCCTAGTGCATAACTAAGCCAAGTGAAAGAAATATAGTGAAAGTAGATATGAGAATTTCATCCAAATTTCTGATCCTTTGTAGGGGGAGGAGAGGGGAAAGTTTATTTTCAAAAGGATTGTATAATGATAAAAGAGTAAAAAAGAAAGTTTAAAATGCAAGCAAAGAATTTTAATTATAATGAAGAGAGCTTTAGATCAGATGTGAAAAGACCTACTTCTCCAATGTTCATTACTTTTTACCTTAGTGTCTGCTTTTCTGATACTGGTGGATAAACTTGATCGACATTTCTTTCTTCTTCTTTTTTTAAGCTATTTTAGCTACAGCTTGTCAGCAAAGTTTGGCATTTTTTAAAAAATGATTCTTTACGCAAAATCCCCAAGAATTTACGTGGCTTTCTTCAACATGTCAAAAAAAAAAAAAGTCATACGAAATGCAAGCTTTTGAAAACTCCAACAGCCCTGACTGACACCAATCTTGATACAACTCATCCATCAAGAGGAGACTAAGCATCTATCGGTCTGTGAATGTGTCTGACCATAAATAAGTCTAGGATGAAAAATAATAGCTTCAGGCTTGCTAGGGAAAGCAGATGACTTTGAAGGCTCTTTTTTTCTCCTACCATGTTAGTCATAAGTGGCTGATCACGATGCAATGAAAAGTTATATACAGTGGGTTTGACAATCCATTTCCTTGTTGGTCGAAGAGTTACGGGCCTAATGATCAAACCAGAACAGTTGCTGAATACAGACAATAGCTATCCCATTATTATTTTTTTATCAGTGTGTACATAAGACAAGAAAAATGCCCAGGGATATGAATTTCTGGTTGCAGGAGAAGAACCATCTTTAGCTACAGTAGCCAAAAATCAAAAGAAATCAATTACATTTGTTAGACTCTATGGCAAGATATGGGATGTTTCATGGAATTCCATTGAAGAAAGACTGTAGCAATAGCAGTAGCACTTAAGACATATATACCGCTTCACAGTGCTTTACAGCCCTCTCTAAGTGGTTTACAGAGTCAGCATATAGAATGTATGTCAAAGATACAATGCAGAGCATGTAGAAGAGAGTCAGAGCCTGGAGGTAGAGTCAAGTGAGTAATCAGCCTAGAATCATTACATTCCCACAAATGCAGGGGTGAAATCCAGTAGGTTCTGACAGGTTCTGGAGAACCGGTAGTGGAAATTTTGAGTAGTTCGGAGAACTGGTAGCGGAAATTTTGAATAGTTTGGAGAACTGGCAAATACCACCTCTCGCTGGCCCCAGAGTGGGGTGGGAATGGGGATTTTGCAATATCTTTCCCCCAGGAGTGGGGTGGGAATGGAGATTTTGCAATATCTTTCCCCCAGGAGTGGGGAGGGAATGGGAATTTTGCAGTATCCTTCCCCTGGAGTGGGGAGGGAATGGAGATTTTGCAGTATCCTTCAACTGCCACGCCTACCAAGCCACGCCCACCAAGCCACGCCCACAGAACCAGTAGTAAAAAAAAATGGATTTCACCACTGCACAAATGGTCTAAATGCAGTCCCTCTTGACTGCTCTTGAGTCTTATATAGTGTCAATTTAAGGCTGACCATTAGATTCTTGTGTTTAGGCACGAGCAGTAAATCATCTTAACTGGAATTTAATGTGTGGTCTTCATGCCTAACTGTCTGTGTATTTGTGTAGCACCAGCCATTAAGACATTGGACATATCCCCTTCGACTGCAAACTATACTCTGCAGAATGGCTTTTTTAGATTCTTATTTTTTAAAAAATACTTGGGCACCAGGAGAAATTGTCTTATTTTTCACAGGGAACAAACCTATTTATCATAATTAAGACCACTCTCTTTATAGCAAAGGCCATTTCGAAGAGGACAAAATATTTAGATCAAATTGGAGTTAACTGTAAACTTACTATGAACATCATATGTTGTTTTCTTTGTATCTTCTTGTATATTTGTATCAGTTTTGTATTTTGATATATTCAGATGACTAAATCAGTAAAGTTACTATTCCATTCTAGTTGCATTTGTTAGACTGGATACTATCAGATTCCTGATTTTGGTGTGTGGTTGTGCCAGATGCAATGTATTTTTCCCCTGATTTCTATAGGTTTTGCGTCAGCATGTTGGTGCTCCTATCTTTTTAATACAGTCCAGTGTTTATTTCACGTTAATATTCTTCACTACTCTAAATGTGCATCATTACTTCTTTGTATGCTGTGTTATGGGCTCTATAATCCGAAATCTATGGCAATGTTTGTGTTTTTAAGCTGGCGTAATTATTTCATTTCACATAAGTGGATTTTACCTCAGCAGAAAAAAAAAATCAGCTGGGGTGAAATTACTTAACCACCATGGATAAATCCTAGGAAACTGCTTCCCAATAATGTCTTGTGGGTTGCAGTGCCATCTGAGTGGCTGAAATTGCACGAGACAGCGTGGCAGGAAAAGGTTAATAAATGGAGAAGATGAAAGAGAATGAAAGAGAATTCATTGACTAAGACCAATGCAAACCATTCAACTGGAATGTAATGGATTTGTTCAAAGCGGGGCATATTTTGATAGAACAGCCTTCAATTCCTTGGGGAAAAAAAGTATTTTATGGCCCTCCTGAGACAGCAATATTTGCCTTAAATTTTGTGAATTATGCTAGTGAATCTATTGTAATGAAAAAAAATTCCTGATGGAATCTGAGAGATGGGGGGAGGGAGGGAGGGAGGGAGAAAGAGAGAGAGAGAGAGAGAGAGAGAGAGAGAGAGAGAGAGAGAGAGAGAGAGAGAGAGAGAGAGAGAGAGAGAGAGAGAGAGAGAGAGAGAGAGAGAGAAAGAAAGAGAGAGAGAGAGAGAGAGAGAGAGAGAGACAGAGACAGAGACAGAGACAGAGACAGAGAGAGAGAGAGAGAGAGAAAGAGAAGCATGGCGCAAACCTTAGTGATATAAGCTAAGCATTCAGGGAATTTTTCAATACTGTTTGTTTATATTTGCTATGTTGGGAGATTGCCCTACTTCTGAGTTTCCATCCTTTTAAATTACAATTAAAATTGGATGCCATTTACCTGAGCAACTTTAGACAGCTTATAACCTCCATGCATAAAACCATTCACTAAATCAATAAAACATGAACATCTTTAGAAAGTTTGTTGCTAACATCTGACCTGCTTCATAAAAAATTTGGGGAGGGAGACCAATTTGAACCCCGAGGGTATATTGTTCCTAAATTGAGGGGCCTATATACTATAGCCCTCCTCCATCTCTCTAGAACAGGAGTGTCAAACTCAAGGCCTGGGGTACTCAAGGCCCGGATCCGGCCCACGGGGTACTTAGATCTGGCCTGCCCTGGAAATAGCGAAGGACCAGCCCCGCGGTGCTTCTGCCAGCAAAAATAGAGCCGAGGTGGCGCAGTGGTTAGAGTGCAGCACTGCAGGCTACTTCTGCCGACTGCCGGCTGCCTGCAATTTGGCAGTTCGAATCTCACCAGGCTCAAGGTTGACTCAGCCTTCCATCCTTCCGAGGTGGGTAAAATGAGGACCCAGATTGTTGGGGGCAATAGGCTGACTCTGTAAACCACTTAGAGAGAGCTGTAAAGCACTATGAAGCGGTATATAAGTCTAAGTGCTATTGCTATTGCTATAGCTTGTGAGGGTCGCATGTAGCCTCCCCCCCCCCGAGCTCCATTTTCGCTGGCAGAGGGTTGCAGGAGGCCATCACACCTGAAAATGGATCTCAGGAGCCCGTTTTCACTGGCAGAGTGCTCAGGTCACCACAGGCGCCCCCAACACAAATGACATCATGCTGGCCACTCCCACCCTGGCCACTCCCACCCCGACCACCCGAGGTCAAACACAACCCTGATGCAGCCCTCAATGAAATCGAGTTTGACACCCCTTCTCTAGAAAGAGAGACCTGCATATCACTTAGGGTAGGCAGAATCTATATGTGTGATGACCCAGGGCACGGCACAGAGATAACACAAACAACAGGCAGTTCAAACAGCCTCTTTATTGCTCCAAATCTCCCCAAATGCTCCCATGTTACTGGCAAGTCCTAAAGCGGAGTAAGAACAAACCCCCACACAAACCTCAAACAGCCTCTGGCTGCAATTAGTCCAGCCCAGCACTGTCTGCACCAAGGCTGCACGGCAATAAATCCCAAATGTATTTGGCAAAACAAGAGCCAAGCAAGGAGTTCAGGGAGCAGAAAATCCAGATAATTAGTCCAGAATGCCAACAAGGAATGCAAGGACTCTTGGCAAGTTCAACCGTCAGCACACAACACTTCAAGAACTCAGTGTCTCCTTAAGTCTCATTCCCCAGGTGTGCCTGGTGAAGCTGGGCAGGGCACTCTCCTCACGAGTGGCCTCCTCCGTCTGAGCTGATCCCGCCTTTTCTGCACTCTCTGAGTCCTTGCATCAGGAGGGGGTGGTTCTTGCTCCTCGTCTGAGCTCTCTCTCTCCTCCCTGCCTGCAGGCCTTGCTAATTCCGAACAGCCTGGCCTGAACTGACTCTGCCTTTCCCCAGTTTCCTCCAAGGCCAACGGAGCTGCCCTCTCACTCGCTGTCAGTTCTTGTTCCAGCTCATCTTCCTCCGCAGAGTCAGACTCTGACGGGGGCATGACAATATGAAGAAGATAGTTCTGAAGATAAAAAAGGTCAAGATACATAGGAGAGTTTGGAAAATAGATGCATATCTACATATACAATGGCCATGCTTCTGCGCATTTCTTTTGTACTATTAAAGAGGATGGATGAGGTCATATACATGTCCATATGCCTGGGCAACTGGAATTGAGGTCCAAGGAAAGGGAAGTTCTTCAATAATTTCCAGGAGTGCTAGGCTTCTCTATAGGTCCCTCTACCACTGCTTCTCAGGATCTAGGTCTGATTATATCTGTACTCAGATTGTATCTCCTGCTCAAAAGCTGAAACTTACTGGGACATTATATTCTCCTTCATATAATTTGCCTGGTGTTCTGATTATTATGGTCGCAGGAAGTAAGGCACCATAGATTCAATTCAGGACCATACATTCCCAGATCAGGGGTCAGCAACCTGTGGCTCTGGAGCCGCATGTGGCTCTTTCATCCCTCTGCTGTGGCTCCCTGTCGCTCAAAATATGCGTCACAACTGCCAATGTGTGACACCCACTGATGCGCAATTTGTTAAGCTTTTTGACCCCCGGTAGGCCAACCATGGATAAATCCAAGAAAAGAGAAGTTTCAGAAGAAAACAGAATCTTTAATTCAACTATATATGCTAGTTTCGTGGCCACTCAGGAAATAGTCAGGCACGGGAAGAGTTTTGTGGCTCCCGATGTTTTCTTTTCTGTGGGAAACGGGTCCAAATGGCTCTATGAGTGTTTAAGGTTGCTGACCCCTGCACTAGATTATCCTTCTCATTAGCTTTCTTATTTTCTTATCCTTGCAAGACGTGGGGTAATACATCTGAATTACAACTCCGGAATTCCTCATCTTTGACCATTTTGCCTAAGCAACAATGGAAGATTGCAGGTTTTCTGTATGAGAACGTTGTCCTTCTTTACCTCCATAACAGGAGAGAGGGACCCATAAGATTCTACACTATTTTTTAAAAAACAATCTTCAGTATTTCCTCTAACCAGTCTACTAATATTGGCTAACAAAATCCTGAGAACAGGCACTATTGGCCTTCTTTTTGGGGTGTGCAAATTGTTCTAGTCTCAAAAGGCTTCTACTCCAACCAATTTCCAACACTCCGGAAGACTTGAAATAGCTTGCTTTGAGGCTATATCACTTCTAGGAAACTCAGAACAGATGACAGAGTTTGGACTGATCCATGCAAGAACTTTTCTCTGGTTAATGGTATAATGGTTTAAATCTTCAGAATAAGCCTCCAAATACTGTAAATCAAGGAAATCTGAGTATAGTCTATAAAAGCTCAAAAAATAATAGCCCTGTCCATATTCATGGTAGTGCCTCACCTGCATAGAAATTGTATATCCATTCATCCATTGTGGGAATATAAAAATGCAGAGACACACACAGAGACACACACAGACACACACACGAGAGGGAGGGTGGAGAGGGAGAGAATAGAATAGAATAGAATAGAATAGCATAGCATAGCATAGCATAGCATAGCATAGCATAGCATAGCATAGCATAGCATAGCATAGCATAGCATAGCATAGAACAGAACAGAACAGAACAGAACAGAACAGAACAGAACAGAACAGAACAGAACAGAACAGAACAGAACAGAACAGAATAACAAAGTTGGAAGGGACCTTGGAGGTCTTCTAGTTCAACCCCCTGCTCAGGCAGGAAACCCTATACCACTTCAGACAAATGGTTATCCAACATCTCCTTAAAAACTTCCAGTGTTGGAGAATTCACAACTTCTGGAGGCAAGTTGTTCCACTGATTAATTGTTCTAACTGTCAGGAAATTTCTTCTTAGTTCTAGGTTGCTTGTCCCCTTGATTACTTTCCACCCATTGCTTTTTGTTCTACCCTCAGGTGCTTTGGAGAATAGTTTGACTCCCTCTTCTTTGTGGCAGCCCCTGAAATATTGGAACACTGCTATCATGTCACGCCTAGTCCTTCTTTTCATCAGACTAGACAAACCCAATTCCAGCAATCGTTCTTTATATGTTTTAGCCTGCAGTCTCCTAATCACCTTTGTTGCTCTTCTCTGCACTCTTTCTAGAGTCTCGACATCTTTTTTACATCGTGGTGACCAAAACTGGATGCAGTATTCCATGTGTGGCCTTATAAAGGCCTTATAAAGTGGTATTAACACTTCATGAGAGAGAAAGAGAGAGAGGGGGGTAATAGGGAGAGGGAGAGAGGGAGAGGGAGAGGGAGAGGGAGGGAGGGAGGGAGGGAGGGAGACCTGTCTTGTGTGGATAGAATTGTATTGCACAAAACCCAAAGTAATAATAAATACAGTAAATACCAGGCAAGTTGCTTAAATTACTGTACTTCAGAAAGAACTGCTGTTTTCAGGGGACAAAAATCCAGAAAATTGCAACCTTTGGAGACCCTGGATTGCTTACAATACATCCCTTGTTGGAAAACAAAGCACAAGATGTGATTTCCTTTCTTCTGCAAATCTCTAAAGCCCCCTGAGCGGAAAAATGTCATGTGACAAAAGCCACTTGATCTCTAGTAAAACATACACAGCTGAGCTTTTCAGAGGGCAGTGCTAAAGGGAGACAGGTAGGAAGACCCTTTTGTTATGTTATCTTCTCTCCAGGATTGTCTCTTCGCATGAAATTGCATCTCAGAGTTGCTCATTGTATATCAAAATTAGAAGTGTCTATGGAGATTCTCAGGCCTCCAGGTCATGGTTGTCTCAAAGGTGCTTTTTCTTGAGGGGAAAAAAACCACAGTCCAATTACTTTTTGGGGGAAAAAACACCTTTGAGACACCAGAATTAGAACTTAGGGTTTTGTGTAAACAACAATAAAGTTGGAGAATAAACTTACGATGGTAGTAGCCTATAAGGAGAATCTTTACAAAATGTTTTATCGATGGCATTTGCCCCCAGCGAGATTGGTCAAAATGTTCCCAAATCTATCCCCTGAGTGTTGGAGATGCTGCCATAAATTTGGAATGTTTTACCATATGTGGTGGACATGCCCCAAAGCCAGGCAATATTGGCTTAAAATTAAGAAATAGCTGGAAGAAATTACGGAACATAAAATAGAATTGAAACCAGAATTGTTTCTATTAGGAATATTAGATCAGAAAATGAGTAAAAACTTTCAATACATAATACTACACATACTAACTGCTGCAAGGATTGCCTTCGCACAGAATTGGAAACAGACAAAAATTCCCTCAGATGAAATGGTAATTAGGAAGATACTTGAGTGTGCAGAAATGGATAGGATGACCATGGAGTTAAAAGAAAGAGAAGAATTGGACTATTATAACATTTGGAGTAGAATGTATAAGTGGCTAGAGAACAGAAGCCAAAAGAAGAAAAAGGAGAATTAAATTATTGATTATAATACAAATACAATGTATATATGTATAACCAGTATTGTTATAATCAGTATTATATCATTACAATTGTTATAACCTATGGGAAGGCAAATGTAGAATGGTGAACTACAAAAGCAGAACATACTTTTGTATACATGCCGATAC
Organism: Thermophis baileyi; assembly: GCA_003457575.1. Taxonomy (NCBI): domain Eukaryota; kingdom Metazoa; phylum Chordata; class Lepidosauria; order Squamata; family Dipsadidae; genus Thermophis; species Thermophis baileyi. Next base: position 1,219,592 of record QLTV01001714.1, read on the forward strand.
GGAAAGCTGTAAAATTGTATTACACTGTTAAAAAGAAAAACAATAAAGTTGGAGAAAATAACACAGGAAAAAACCCACAGTCCGGTTACTTTTTTGGGGGGGAAACACCTTTGAGACACCAGAATTAGAACTTAGGATTTTGTGTAAACAACCATAAAGTTGGAGAAAATAAAACCGGCTTGTTCATACTGCTCCTAACAAACCAGCAGAATAAATCAAAACAAGAAGCGGGTAAATACATATAATATATATGGAGTGTCATCTAATTGCTGTTGTTGTTTCTCTTTTAAATATGCATTCATACATTGCAGAAGTCTTATAGGCATTTTTTCATGCATAGGAACATGAAAAAATCCTGTTTCCATTCATCAAACAGTCTTACATTAAGTAGGCTTTAAAAAAAAAAAACCCACTATATTTCTCATGTATAAAGTCAAGTTGCTGCCAAATACCTCAGAAACATGGCACGCAGTTGGAGAGGATCTGAATTTCAAGGAAAGACCATTTCTTTTCCTAGAGCGATTTTTTTCTTAAGTACCACTACACAGCTATAAGTAATGCATCAAACGAAATTCGAAGCACATTAAGCAGTTGTGGTATTGGGGGGGGGAACCCAAAGAACTTTGAAGGAGGTTAAAAATTAAATTAAATTAAATTAAAAAAACATTTTATTCAGCATTGAATATAAGTTAGGAAACTGCTTTATTGGAAATCAGATTAAATATTTCTGCAATCCAGAACTTCTGCAGTTTTCCTCAATCTTGGTCAGAAGATCAATCTAATCACCTGCTATCTGATCCATAGAATAGAATAGAATAGAATAGAATAGAATAGAATAGAATAGAATAGAATGGAATGGAATGGAATGGAATGGAATGGAATAGAATAGAATAGAATAGAATAGAATAGAATAGAATAGAACAGAATAGAAATCTTTATTGGGCAAATGTGATTGGACACACAAGGAATTTGTCTACGGTGAATATGCTCTCAGTGTTCATAAAAAAATTCATTCATCAAGAATCATAAGATATATAAAAATACATTAAAAATACATTCATCAAGAATCATAAGATACAACACTTAGTGATAGTCATAGGATACTAAATAAGCAACCAAATCATACCAGGAAACTAAATAAAACAATATAATCGTAAAGATACAAGCAACAAAGTTATAGTCATAAGTGGGAGGAGATAGGTAATAGGAAGGATGAGAAGAATAATAGTAATACAGTCTTAGTAAATAGTTTGACAGTGTTTTGGGAATTAGTTGTTTAGTAGAGTGATGGCATTCGGGGAAAAAATGTCCTTGTGTCTAGTTGTTCTGGTGTGCAGTGCCCTATAGCGTCGTTTTGAGGGTAGAAGTTGAAACAATTTGGAAAGCATTATTTTTTCCTTACTTGATGTTCCCCCCACCTTAATCTCAATAGTAGAATTTTCTATGGAATGAGAGTAAAAAAAAGAATAATGCAACCCTCAGACTAATTTCATATGTCCCTCTTTATATGTTATCTGTGTGAACAAGATCACTGAGTTTTATTTATTCCTACAGCGGAAGGAAGAAAGCAGAAAGAGAATGAATGTTCCTGCTTATCATTCAACCTTCAACCTCAGAATAAATTGTAGCCCTAAGCAGCAATAAGAAAAAATTTGCCATCCATTTGCTCAGTCCTGAAGGATATATAAAATTATAGATAATCCATAAACACTGCTATACATGGTTTTAAGATAGTTTGGAAGTGTGTATCTTCAAGCAATAGATAGGGACACAAGTACAATTGTGTCTTAGACTTATATACCGCTTCACAGTCCTCTCTAAGTGGTTTACAGAGTCAGCATATTGCCCCCAACAATCTGGGTCCTCATTTTACCCACCTTGGAAGGATGGAAGGCTGAGTCAACCTTGAGCCTGGTGAGATTTGAATTGCCAAATTGCAGGCAGCCGGCAGTCAGCAGAAGTAGCCTGCAGTACTGCACTCTAACCACTGCACCACCATGGCTCATAAAGCCTTAACATGCATATGTCATGTATGTGTAGGCTCTGTACCTGAACAACAGTCTATGGAAACCATGAGTTGGCTCTCCCATGCTGAGCACCGTCTCTAATTCATGAGTTAAGATATGTTTCCACTTGATCGGAGGATGTCTAGAGAAACGACGTCCTTAAAAGTTTTATTTAACATTCCATTTTATTGTACGTCAAGAACCATAACAGCTTTAAAAAGTTAATGGGTGTGAATTTCAATCTCAACTGCACCAATTAAACTGCCCTGATTAAAATGTGCTTCCATTAATTAATAAGTTTAATTTTTAGCTGATTCAACTGCCTGTTAAATTTTGCAACCTATAAAAATGCCTTTCACAAAGACGAATGTTGATTTCGAAGTTCGCCTAAAGTTAAGTTTGCTTTAAATTGGAGATTTCCCCTCCAATAAGTTACATTGAATGTTCTAAAGGAGATCTTCTCTTAAATTCTCATTTGTATAATTTGAGTTATAAAGTATACCATTAAGATTCCCTTTCATGCTCATACATATATGCACCCATGGAGTCACACATGAGAGAGAGACAGAGAGACACAGAGACAGAGAGACAGAGAGAGACAGAGAGACAGAGACAGAGACAGAGACAGAGACAGAGACACAGAGAGAGACACAGAGAGAGAGAGACACAGAGAGAGACAGAGAGAGAGACAGAGAGAGAGAGAGAGAGAGAGAGAGAGAGAGAGAGAGAGAGACACAGAGACAGAGAGACAGAGAGACAGAGACAGAGACAGAGACAGAGAGACAGAGACAGAGACAGAGACACAGAGAGAGACACAGAGAGAGAGAGACACAGAGAGAGACAGAGAGAGAGACAGAGAAAGAGACAGAGACAGATCTTCAAATTTTGTTTCTTCAGAATAAAAAAAAAAACAATAGTTGACCATCTCTGTTCAAATAATTTTAGCATCTGCAGCATAGCTTTATTAACTCATCAAAATAAATTTATAATCCTAGATGAAACAGAGTATAAAAAAAAAAACACCACCCCAGCAATGCAATATAATAACTATGGAACGGAAATTTAAAAAAATTGCAAGAAGAACCAGACAAGTCCCTGTAATATTTTGGAAGTGCTTTGTCATTGTCTTCTCCATAGGGTTGTGAAGGAATGGCTGGCCCTGGTTGTCCCAAAGGTGCTTTTCCAAAAGGCAACTGGACTTTCTTGGGTTTTTTTTCCTTGAAAACATTTCACTTCTCATCCAAGATGTTCATTTTCAAAGGAAAAAACAAAAGAAGAAAGTCTAGCTGCCTTTTGGAAAAGCACCTTTGGGGCAACTATGACCGGGATGATTGAGAATCACCATAGACCCATGATGGCGAACCTATGGCACACGTGCCACAGGTGGCATGCAGAGCCATATGTGCTGGCACGCGAGCCATTGCCCTAGCTCAGCTCCAGCACACATATCCGTGCCGGCCAGCTGATTTTCGGCTCGTGCGGAGGCTCTGGGAGGGCGTTTTTGGCTTCCGGAGGGCCTCCGGGGGGCGGGGGAGGGCGTTTTCACCCTCCCCAGGCTCTAAGAAAGCTTCTGGAGCCTGGGGAGGGTGAAAAACGGGCCTACCAGGCCCACTGGAAGTCGGGAAATGGGCCGTTTCCGGCCTCCGGAGGGCTCACTGGAGGGAAGTCTCTGGAGTCTGGGGAGGGCAAAAAACGGGCCCACCGGAAGTCGGGGAGTGGGGGGGGGCTATGCATGCATGCACGGGGGGCAGGGCAGTGCACAGGGGGGGTCATA
>QLTV01001714.1:1241931-1258542 GCA_003457575.1 Thermophis baileyi
TAAGACTTCTGAACTGAACATATAAGAGTTTCAGTTATGGCTAAGCATATAAGGATACCCACATTAAAAAAGGTAATCCTCACAACTAACAGCTCTGAGCCTCTGAGTTCCAGAATGGCAATTATTGCTGCTTTTCCTTCCTTCCTTTCTCAGTGAGGAGCAGAGCAATTGACCACACTGAAAAGAAGCCTATGCCCACAGTTAGAATCAGGATGATGATGCCCCCTGGGCTGAGACTAGTCAAAGGAAAGGCAGGGACCTTGGGACACCAATTCTTTGGGAACTGAGTACCCAGCAAGTATACCACTCCAGTTTTAACCACTTGCCTGCAACTGGAGAGTTCATTACCTGGGAGCAGAGGTGGGTTCCTACCGGTTCTAACTGGTTCTTTAGAACCGTTAGTAGCTCGGCAATGACATCATGGAGCCGGTTCCGTTGGTGTTTCCATGGGCACTGCCATCTTGGATTTTGCTTCTGCGCATGCGCAGAAGCTAATTTTTGCTTCTGCGCATGCGCAGAAGCTATTTTTTGATTGCTGCACGTACACATGTGCATGGTGCGACCCTGAGCAAACCGGCAGCAAAAGGATCCAGAACCCACCCCTGATGTCACCCCTAGTCCTTCTTTTCATCAGACTAGACATATCCAGTTCCAGCAACTGTTCTTTATATGTTTTATCCTCGAGTCCCCTAATAATCTTTGTTGCTCTTCTCTGCACTCTTTTATTTTAATATTATTTTAATGTTCTGGTGTTCTTGAATGGCCTAGCCAAAGTCTCATTTCTATGACCCTTCTACACATTTCCAATATGATGTCTCTCCTTTTTTCTTTTTTCTTTTTTCTTCTTTCTTTCTTCTTTCTTTCTTTCTTTCTTTCTTTCTTTCTTTCTTTCTTTCTTTCTTTCTTTCTTCTCTCTTTCTCTCTGGCTCAGAAGATTTTAGATGTCTCTGATTAATGAGTTATTTATTATTGTGTAACCTCTTTTACAATACTAGTAAATTTGCTGTTAAATTTGCAACTTCAGATATTGTGCACCCTACATTTTAAACAACCCAGTTGATGTGTATATTATTTTGCCATGAGTTATTTTCCAGGTGGCCTCTTTTAACTGTAAATAGCCTGACAATAGAAACTATATTCAGCTGATTCTGGTTCATAGCATTAATCTTCACATTCTCTGATCCCATTTTTCAGCCTCACTAACATTTAATTACCATGTTGTAGCTTAAGAAAAACTAAGTTCTTTCTCTCCCTCTTTCTTTCTTTCTTTCTTTCTTTCTTTCTTTCTTTCTTTCTTTCTTTCTTTCTTTCTTTCTTTCTTTCCTTCTCTCTCTCCTTCTTTCTCGCTCTCTCTTTCTTTCTTTTTCTTTCTCTCTCTCTCTCTCTCCCTTCCTTCCTTCCTTCCTTCCTTCCTTCCTTCCTTCCTTCCTTCCTTCCTTCCTTCCTTGGAAAATAAACTGGGATCTGTTATGGAGGTTGATATAATGACTTATCCATTCATCCTATTGGAGATATTTGATTATTATAAACTCCTTGCTTTGTATGCAGGTCTTCTTCTTGATTTATTTGTTAATTCTTTTATTCCAATATCAAAAGTTTCAAGAAATATCTGTGCCAACTAATACATGGGTGTTGCAAACAAGAAAACCTTTGCACATACCCTTTAAAGATGCTGTCATATTAACTTATAGAGTTTTCATAGAAATTTTACAGATCTACGGGGAAAAGATTGCCTAGATACCATTCTATATATTTTCTGAGATTCTGACAACTCAAGAATCATTCCTATCAAATTTCCAAACTTCAGAACAGCAGTTATTTGGGTAATACACTTGAAAATGGAAAGGAAAATAAAAACAGACTTTCCTAGTTTTTAAAAAGTGTGTCTAAAATAAAATTCTAGGCTTATACTCTTGGCCGACGGTTGTTTTTCATTATGCAAGGAAGAATTTATCAACTTTTTTTTTTGTAATATCATGCATTATTTGGTATGTACACTTCCCTCATCCAAGCTTCTTTAAAAAAAACACCTATGCAACTTGAGTAAGATATAATGATTTTATTCATACATAATACTTCCCCACTGCCAGAGCTGAAATCACACATTACATTAAGCCAAGCTAAACAAATCAAAACAGCTTAGCGTGATGTGTGAATCTCACCCACAGAATCACAAGCATGATGTAAGAAAGATAGGTGAAGTCATCTTCTGAACCATTTAATTTTCTTTTTTCACTGTCCAGTGTTAAAGTGAAGCAGATTTAAAGAAGAGGAAGAAAAAGCATAAAACTAGACTGAAAACATTATCATCCTCCTAATCCTCCCATTGTTACATCAACAGAGGCATCCAAATAGCTCCAAGAAGTTTGAAGAACTCCGGGACCGGGTGCACAATCATCCTAAAATGTTTTCGCACTTTGATATTTAAAAACTAATTCATGCCTGTAATTGCCATGCTTCCAAGTGGAAATCTCTCCTTTATTGTATTTAGTTTTATCTACCATAATTAATACTGCTTGAATAAACACATGTGAAGAAAAATGGCATTGTGTGAGAACAAGGACCTGTCTTGAAAGGATTGTCAAATGTACACTTCTCCATTTACAGGATGGACGGAGAAAGTTTCTTCTTTTCACATCTTAAACCACTAGCAACATATTCAGTTGGGTCTACAACATGGTTCAGCAGGAATCTGTCAATATAGATTTAAGGAACTCAATGCCTGAAATCTGAGAGGCTCAATTTACGCAATTAGCTCTGCTTAACTGGAGAAGCTCATCTGAAGTATGAACTGGTTGAACAAAGAGACTTTTAAGCGCACGCAAAAGTATGACGCAAGGAAGAACTTTGAAGTGGATATAGCTGGATCCAAGTTTAACCATGGTTAAATCCAAACACCCTGAAATAAATAAGATTTAATTTAGCCATATCTAAGTTAGGCTTGGGGTGGGTGGGTCTACATTTAGCTTGACTAATGCAAGCCTTTGAAATTTCCTCTCGAAAAACATTTGGAATTTTATCGGAACCAGAAACTGGCTTTCATACAACAGCTTCAATGTCTAATGTCAACTTGGGCTCCATTAACCGGTGATGGAAGGTAACGTTTTCCTTGTCCTTTGCACCGATTGGATCACTCTTGGAAGACGGTTTCCAATCCTGGGCACCATATTTTAAAGGGAAATGGAGAAGTTGCAGTAGGTTCAGGAGAGGATGCCGCAATGATAAGGCATCTGGAAATCAGGCACGATAAAGAATAATGGAAGAAGCTGGGCAAGCTTGGATTACAAAAGAGAAGTTTACAATGCTTAAATTTCTGTCACCTTCAAGAAACAAAAATCTGTGATGGAATTGAGTGAGGAAGCAGAGGAGTTAGAGACAACTCAGCCCAGATATTATGTGTGAGAGAAAGAGGGTGAAGACAGCTCCACTCTAATAGTTCACAGAGTATATTGTATATAGCTACAGATAAGAGTACTCAATCTGGTAAAAAAAATTGTCTATGGGTGTGAAACAATAATGAACTCAATTTGGAAGATCTGTCATGTGTCATTCTGGGTTTGGAGCCTGGTAGAATCAGCTGCTTCTAAACCTGCTGCTTCTACATCTGGCTAAAACTGATAGCCCTATATAGAACAACAGATTTTAGTACAAAGAAAGGAGATTTAGTTTGAACAAAAGGATGAATTACAAGACATTATGAGCATTGAGCAAGGCTATGGTTTTCCCAGTTGTAATGTATGGCTGTGAAAGTTGGACCATAAGGAAGGCTGAGCACCAAAGAATTGAGGCCTTTGAACTATGGTGCTGGAGAAGACTCCTGCGAGTCCTTTGGACTGCAAGGTGATCCAACCGGTCAGTGCTGGAGGAGATCAACCCTGACTGCTCTTTAGAAGGCCAGATCCTGAAGATGAAACTCAAATACTTTGGCCACCTAATGAGAAGGAAGGACTCACTGGAGAAGAGCCTAATGCTGGGAAAGACTGAGGGCAAAAGAAGAAGGGGATGACAGAGAATGAGGTGACTGGATGGAGTCACTGAAGCAGTCGGCGTGAACTTAAATGGACTCCAGAGGATGGTAGAGGACAGGAAGGCCTGGAGGAACCTTGTCCATGAGATCGTGATGGGTCGGACATGACTTCGCAACTAACAACAACAACAATGAACGCTGATTCTCTCTACAACATTTGGGAAATTCTCCTAGCTGAAGGACCTCCTGAATTGAGCAAGGGGTTGGACTAGAGCACGGGTGTCAAACTCGATCACGTCACGTGATGTCACGTGATGAATCGTGACATTTTTGCCTTTGCGGAGCCGGAGTGGGCATGGTCAGCACGTGACACATCCGGCCCGCAGGCCGCCAGTTTGACACCCCTGGACTAGAGGAATCTTTCAGATGGCATCCATTCATACATTCTGTGACTGTATGATCTTATTTTCCAAGTAATAAAACAAACAGGATAAAACTTGAAGATTTTAGCACAGCATAATTGTTTTGCTCTCCCACTCCCTCTTAAATCCACATTATAGACACTATTTCTACTAGGACGACCAAGAATATGGCAATAGCACCAGTACCGTGATGGCGAACCTATGGCACGCATGCCACAGGTGGCACGCGGAGCCCTCTCTGTAGGCACGCGAGCCATTGACCAGCTCAGCTCCACTGCACATGTGTGTGTGCCTCCCTGCCAGCCACTGATTTTCGGGTCAGACACGGGCATGCTTTCTCCTCACTTTCTGCGGCCTGTGCCTTCCCAGATCTCTGGAGATTCCACCCCAGCATTGTTTGGGCACACAAGGCCTTTCCCCCCTCACAGCTCCATTTGGGGATGGGAGGCTTTCCCCCCTCTCCCAGCTCCGTTTGGGGAAAGGAAGCTTCCCCCCCTCTCCCAGCTCCGTTTGGGGAAAGGAGGCTTTCCCCCCTCCCAGCTCCATTTGGGGAAAGGAAGCTTTCCCCCCCTCACAGCTCAGTTTGGGGAAAGGAAGCTTCCCCCCACTCTCCCAGCTCTGTTTGGGGAAAGGAGGCTTTCCCCCCCTCCCAACTCTGTTTGGGGAAAGGAAGCTTCCCCCCCCCCAGCTCTGTTTGGGGATGGGAGGCTTCCCCCCCCACTGCTGTTTTGGGATGTGAGGCCAAAACAGGGGGGTCATGCGCACATGCATGGGGGCGGTCGCGTGTGCATGTGCAGGGGGTGGGACGTGCAGGAGGGGCATTGCATTACGGGTGTGAGCACTCGCACACGTGCGACAGTGCGCGTGCGCACACTTTCGGCACCCAAGGGAAAAAAGGTTTGCCATCACTGCACTAGTACTTAGACTTATACACCACTTCACAGTGCTTCACAGCCCTCTCTAAGCGGTTTACAGAGTCAGCACATTGTACCCAACAATCTGGGTCCTCATTTTACCGACCTCTGAAGGGTGAAAGTCTGAGCCCACCTTGAGCTGGTGAGGATTGAACTCCTGGCAGTGAGCTGAATTAGCCTGCAATACTGCATTCTAACCACTGCACCACCATGGCCCCAACACTACTATGAAGTAGTGTTACATCCAAACGCAATCCCAGAGAACTAGGTACAGTCTTTGGGATTATTTTAGCATTGGGATTATTTTATGTATTTATTAAATTTATATGCTGCCCATTTCAACATCCAGAACAAGGTTTCAGAAGATGCAGCTACTTTAAAGAGAAATGCTTTCTTGGGTTAATATGCCTTGCAAATACCACATTCAAGTGTTATGCAGTGCCCAGAGGTGGTATTCTGCCAGTTCGGACCAGTTCGGGCAAACCGGTAGCGCCGACTGCGGGTGGGGGTGGGCCCGCCCACCCACCCACCCACCCACCCGGACGTAATGCCGTCCTATTTAGCCATGCTTTTGTGGCTGGGTACATGCACGGAAGGCGCGCATGTGAGTAAAGAGCATGCGCGGGAGGCTGTGCGCATGTGCGGAGGTGGCGCGTGCCAGCGTAGCGAGCACGCGCACTCACATTTGCGAACCGGTAGGGAAGGTAAGTGAAAACCACCCCTGGCAGTGCCCTATTGTAAGTATCTTCGTTTCTTGGCAATCATTGGCTAAAATCCCATAAGATGGGTTTATTTCTCAGTGAGCCATTTACTAGAATGTTACCTACATCTTTTCCTGAAATATACCTTATGATACAGATGTTTTGTTTTGTTTTTAAATGAAAGCCGAACATTCACGAAGAGATTGTGAGCTATCCACAAGGGTGGCCCGAAGGTACCAATTGAGCTAAAGCTTGATCTGCAAATATTGTGTGCTCTTAATAGCTGCATGTCTATGAAGATTCTCAGTCATCCAAGTCACGATTGTCTCAAAGTTGCTTTGTCAAAAAGCAACTGGACTTCCTTTGTTTTTCTTTGAAGACGTTTTGCTTCTCATCCGAGATGTTTCTTCAGTTCTGACTGAAGCTGCATCCTTCACGTACGCCCATTGTTTTAGACGGCAGCCATTTTACCTGCTGTCTTCTCTCCTACTGTGGAACTGATGCAATTATTTGATCTGAACACTTCACGTGCTTTTAGAGGAGGGGAAGAAGTCATTGCATTTGTTTTCCATTAAGGGAACAAAAGAAAAGAATTCACACAATGTTTCTCTTACCAGGCTGTGAGCGTAAAAAGTGTAAATGTATTTTCCTCAAGATCGGAGAGCAAAGAAGAAAGGGGGGGGGGGAGGCAGGAACAGCGACAGCAAAAGACAAGCTATATTTTTCAAAGTCAGGCAAAAGATGGAGTTGTAGAAATCGTACTACTTTATCTAGGTCACTTTTTTCTCTCTCTCCCTCAGAATAAGAAAGACCTCATGAAAGAGGCAAAGGCCCAACTTGACAACTATGACATCTATGACTTCATTGTGTAGCGTGCAACCAGTGTGATACAGTGATTAGGAAGTTGGAATGATATTGTTTGTGCAATTGTTTGTGCAATAGATATGGTGAGATTAAAATATCACCATAAACAGATACCGGAAAGATACAATGCTTCTAGAGGACCCTTTTCAAAACTTGGGAGGACCAAAGCAAACATTATAACTGATTTCATTCTTTTTAACTTATATTTAGTCAGAGTTGTGCCCCGTGCATAATTTTCCCCTTTGTTATATGGTGGTGATATTTGCAAAACACCTTGGAACTGCATTGAGAGTTCTTGTAAAACACATACAGTGTGAGCTAGGAATCTTAGGTGCATCTCAAGTTTATAGTAAGCCTGTAGTTAGGGAAGGAGGGGTAGAATTTATCCACTTTTGAAGAACATTCCACTGCCAAGGAAAATGTTCTGAAATCTATTTTAGGTGGCTGATTGCACAGAGCCACGATGCCCCAAGAACCAAGAAAGACATGTGGAATTACTTCTGAACAATTTCCTTTATTGTTATCCAACTATAGATAGAAATCTTGTGAAACAAAAGCAAAGTATTTGCATCACTACAGATATACTCTGAGAACTGCTAAAGAGGAAGCATCTTAATCTTCTGTCTCCCAAACTATCTAAACTTCACTGCTTCTTGGCCTTCTGGAACGCAAACCCTCCCTCCCGGGAATCCAGACAGTGGTGGATTTCAAATTTTTTTGCTACCGGTTTGGTGGGCGTGGCTAGGTGGGGGGGACATGTGACTGAGTGGGTGTGGCCAACTTGACATCACTCATGCCCACACCCACTCAGTCACATAACCCCCCTAGCTACGCCCACAGGAAAAGGTAGGATTTTTTTTGGAATTTCCACCTATCTTCCCCCTCCCTTCGCCAGTCGCCCCCGTTCCCCCACCTTTAGTGGCCCCGGCCCTAGCCCTACTTCCTCCCCCACCACCGCCTCTTTGTTCAGGCTGCTTACCTTCCGCGGCGGCTGGTCCAGAGTCCAGAAGGCAAGCTAACCGGAATTTTCACTGGCCACCAGCCAGCCACCGCTACTGGAAAGTGGCTGGCAAAGAAGCTTCCCGCAGGCTGCCTAAAAGTACTGGAGTTTGTGGAAATGCTGCTGCCATCACCGCATGTTCTTCGCGCATGCGCATCCCATTGCCTTGCAAGTTCAATGGGATGCGGTGCGCGTGCGCGAAGAATATGGCGGCGATGGCAGCAGCATTTCTGCAACCGTACTGGATTTTCAGCAAGCGAGCGGTGACCGGGGGACCGGTTTGGGGGCGTGGCCAGCCGGCCATCGCTATCGGTTCAGCGACCTTGGCCAAATTTCTGCCAATGGTTCGCGTGAACCGGTGCGAACCGGCTGAATACCACCTCTGAATCCAGACTACATTCCACCACACATAGAGCTGTGAGTTCCAGTCTAGTCTCTGCCACAAATGACTTGAAAGTTGACATTCAGATTTTAGCATCTCAATTGGCTATGCAGTTTATAGCACTTAGACTTATATACCGCTTCATAGTGCTTTACAGCCCTCTCTAAGCGGTTTACAGAGTCAGCATATTGCCCCCCAACAATCTGGGTCCTCATTTTTACCGACCTCGGAAGGATGGAAGGCTGAGTCAACCTTAAGCCTGGTGAGATTCGATCTGCCAAACTGCTGGCAGTTGGTGATCAGCAGAAGTAGCCTGCAGTACTGCACTCTAACCACTGTGCCACCACGGCTCAGTTTGACTCAGTGATGGGGCTGATCTTACACTGTGAAGGCTCATTCGCTGCACATTGTTCCTATAGGCATCAGGGTGGTAAGCAATAGGAAAATGTAAATGTCTATCCAAGTAGCAATAGCAATAGCACTTAGACTTATATACTGCTTTACAGTGCTTTACAGCCCTCTCTAAGTGGTTTACAGAGTCAGCATATTGCCCCCAACAATCTGGGTCCTCATTTTACCCACCTCGGAAGGATGGAAGGCTGAGTTCACCTTGAGCCAGTGAGAATTCTAAACTATTCTAAAAAATGAAATCCATCCTAATTGCAGGTCAAAATAAATGTTAGTTTTATGTAAGTTTAAAAGCTTAAATTATTGTCTTCCTTCTAATGGTATTCATCTCTGTCTCTCTGTCTTTCTCATATTCATATATACACTCAATATATTTGTATATTTTACAGAAGCCGGTCATATTCATGTTGTAAGTGCCCAGAGGTCTGATTTATTTCAGAATCCTTGAATCAATGGGTAGTGTCTTTGATTTATTATCTTATGTATTAGATTCAACAGATGATGTATCTAATTCAGTAGGTGATGGACCTGGTTCAAAAGGTGATGCATCTAATTCAGGTGATAGATCTGGGCTCTGCAAGGTAATATATCTCATTCAGCAGGTGAAATACCCCCATCCCTTCTATGATCTATCGGATGCACTAAGTGAGATATGGAATTCAGCGAGTAATATATCTCGCTCCGTGTATGATGTGTCTCCTCAATGAGTAATTCATTCCCTCGAAATGATTATGGCTTTGGTGTGAGATGTAAAATGTAATCAGGTGTAGTAGCTTATTTCTCTCTACAATATCTGTTATTGTATTGCTTCCTAATGGGGAATATTGAGAAATGAATACAGCCTGGAACAGAGATATTTTGGACTTAATTTCACAATAATTGCATTGTCAGGAAGCCAAGGGAAGCATGCTAGTAGAGCTAGTGAGTTCCAAGATAAATAGGCTGATGAATATATATCTAAGGACATATTTTAGATTTTCCCTACACCCACATTCTGTACAGGCAATTCTTCACGTACGACCCACAATTCAGCCCAAAATTTCTGTTCCTAAGTCAGACATTTGTTAAGTGAATGTTGCCCCATTTTACAACCTTTCTTGCCCTGTTTTACAACCTTTAGTTGTTAAGTGAATCACTGTCGTTGTTAAGTTAGTAACACGGTTGTTAAGTGAATATGGTTTCCCATCGACTTTGCTTGTCAGAAGGTCTCAAAAGGTGATTTCATGACCCTGGGATGCTGCAACCATCATAAATATGAGTCAGTGGCCAAGTGTCTGAATTTTGACCACTTGACCATAGGGATGCTACAATGGTCGTATGTGTGAAAAATGGTCATAAGTCATTTTTTCAGTGCTGTTGTAACCTCAAACGCTCACTAAATGAACTGTTATAAGTCAAGGACTACCTTTATTTCTGTCTCTCTCCCAGTGACAAGAATTCTACTGGATTAAGTATTTAGCTCAAGGATTGGGAATTTATATTACAGAACTAGCATGGTGGTGCAGTGGTTAGAATGCAGCTCTCAGACGGTCTAGGCCGGACCTGGTAGGAACAAAAGGAGCCAGGACACAAACGTGGCAAAACTCTGTTTTTACTTCCTCAAACAGGCCGGAGCCTCAGAACGCGGCGAGTTGGTATGATTAGAGTCCTTGTAAAGTCAGCGCTGGGAGCGTCCACCTCCCAGCGCCTTTTCAAGCGTTTTCAAGCCCCACCCCCGGTTGTCCCGTTGCCACACTCACCGGTAACCACCATCTGGCTCTGGTCAGCGTTAGGGCCGCGCATGTCCGGCCACCGCGGTGTTTGCCAAGGCTGACACCCATCCAGTGGCAAATGGCCCCCTCGAAGCCTGGAATGGCCCAGCGGGTGGTGCGTGGTCGCTGTGGAAGGCCGCCGGGGCCAATCAGCTGGGCGGTGCAGGTTCGGTGGCCCACGCCGCGTCTGATTGATGTTATCGGGCCGGGAATGAGCAGCTGGGTGGCTCAGGATCAGCAGGGGAATGCCGCGGCCATTTGGCATCATCAGAGGTGGGCCTGCCGCTGCCGAGCCACTGCCTCTCTCACCGCTCCTGCAAACCCCCCCCCCCCCCGGCTGGCGGGGCTCGACGGCAGTATTGCAATTCGGTAGTTCGATCCTAACTAATTCAAGGATGGAAAGACAGCCTTCCATCCTTCCAAGGGAAGACCCAAATTGTTGGGGGCAGTATGCTGACTCTGCAAAATGCTTAGAGAGGGCTGTAAAGCACTGTGAAGTGGCACAGCTAGTCCTCAACATTCAGCAATTTGTTTAGTGACCATTCGAAATTACGTCATTGAAAAAAGCGACTTATGACCATTTTTCACACTTATGGCCATTGCAGCATCCTTATGGCCACGTGACCAAGATGTGGATGCTTGGCAACTGGTTCATATTCATGACGGTTGCACTGTGCCCAGATTACGTGAACACCTTTTGCAACTTTCTGGCAAGCAAAGTCAACGGGGAAGCCAGATTCACTTAACAACCGGGTTATTAACTTAACAACTACGGCAAGAAAAGTCATAAAATGGGGCAAAACTCATTTAACAAATGTCTCACTTAGAAACATAAACTCAATTAAGCTCAATTATGGTCGTAAGTCAAAGAGTACTTGTATATAAGTCTAAGTGCTATTGCTATTGCTATTGAAAAGTTGATTTAAAGATTTGTAGGGTATCAGCTACAGCATAGGTTGGGGGTCAGGATATATCTTCAGGATCACTTAGCAATAGCAATAGTACTTAGACTTATATACCGCTTCATAGTGCTTTACAGCCCTTTCTAAGCGGTTCACAGAGTCAGCATATTGCCCCCAACAATCTGGGTCCTCATTTTACCCACCTCGGAAGGATGGAAGGCTGAGTCAACCTTGAGCCGGTGAGATTTGAACCGCCGAACTGCAGCTAGCAGTCAGCTGAAGTAGCCTGCAGTGCTGCACTCTAACCACTGCGCCACCTCGGCTCTTAGATCATTGGGGAGCTGAACATATACAGGTAGATCTCAAAGTAGAACAGTTCATTTAGTGACGGTTCAAAGTTACAACAGCATTGGAAAAAAGTGACTTATGACCATTTTTTACACTAATGACTGTTGCGGCATCCCATGGCCACATGATTTACATTCGGATGTTCGACAACTGACTCACATTTATGACGATCGTAGTGTCCCACAGTCATGTGATCTCCTTTTGCGACCTTCTGACAAGCAAAGTCAATGGGGAAACAAGATTCACTTAACAACCATGTTACTAATTTAAGAACTGCAGTGATTCACTTAACAAATGTGGTGAGAAAAGTCGTAAAATGGAGCAAACTCAGTTAACAAATTTCTCACTTAACAACATAAATTTTGGCCTCAGTTGTGGTCATAAGTTGAGGAATTCTCCTTCTTGCTAATCTGCATTGTTTTGCACTAGTTCCTTGAATGTTCAAGTTGTGAAAATAAGTTTAAAAATGGGGGGGGGATGGGGACTTTACAAAAAAGGCCCAGGGTTTGCAACAATTTGCCATATGGAATTCTAATTTCCATAGTACAGTTTACCTGTCAGCCCTTATAAATATTTCCTCTTTGCAAGTCCACAAAAGAATATGCAAATCCTGCATAAGGTTGTTATTGAATTTCTTGTATATTCTTCTGCCTTTCCAAGCAATTTCATTTTAGCATCCCCCTGCTTCACAAATAGAAGGGGAGGTTTAAGAAAAAAATTGTCAAATCCCATAAAAATATATATCCCCATCTGAATTGCCTATTGATACTCGGGCTGACAATACCACACCATAATTTTCATCCTACAGTATATACCGTATTTTTCGGAGTATAAGATGCACCTTCTTTCCCCCTAAAAGTGGGTAAAAAATTTAGGTGTGTCTTATAGACCGAATACAGGCGTTTTTGGCATCCCAAGCCTTCCGTGCATCACATTTTCACCCTCCCCAGCCCTCAGAAGCACTCTGCAGGCCAAAAATGGGCACGTTTTGGGGGAAAACAGGCCCATTTTTGGCAAAAAAAAGGCCGTGCAGAGCACTGCAGAGTGCTTCTGGGGGCCGGGGAGGGCGAAAACGCGATGCGCGGAGGCCAAAAACTATTTTTTTCTTGTTTTCCTCCTGTAAATTTAGGTGCGTCTTATAATCCGGTGCATCTTATAGTCCGAAAAATACGGTACTCAAGGAACCCAGATTCCATATTCACATAGCATCTCTAAAAATTGGGCAACTAGCTTGAAGATACCACTCTGGCAGTATCTTTTACCTTTTTTTCTTTGCTTGCAACTTCATAACTCCTTCTTTCTCTTTTAAGGGAACCCTGATTTCTTTCTTTCTTTAATAAACAAGGTTTGAACTTTTAATGTAATTTATAATAATTCCTTGGAAGATTAAGCTTGTTAAGGCTCTTAGCTTTTAAATTCTAAAGTACAGTCTTTAAATAAGCTTTTCTTTGCTGACTTGTCACCTTTAAGTTCTTTGCAAAAGACCTTTGATTAAAGTCAGCATTAGCTAAGCCTTTTCTTTAAATGGTTTAGGGGGGAATTTAAATAGGTCCTAGCGTTCTTCTCCCCTTTGCTTCCCAGTCTTTGCAGCTGCAAGTTAGTGACTTTACTTTTATATTAACTTATTACCTTTGAAAAAGTCATCTTGGATTTGATGAAGTTCAGCCTTCACTAACCTTTAAGATGTAAGGAAGTTCAAATACGAACATAGCTTTCTGGTTAGGATATGCTGAGTTTCTAAATTTCACTATCACAATTAGGAAAGAACTTTTGGTGCCCTGGATGGATGGATGGATGGATGGATGGATGGATGGATGGATGGATGTCATGTTTCATCACATCTGCTGCAAAGATGTTGGCATCAGTAGCAGTTGTATTAAGGACAATGCTGGTAAATAAACAAAGACAACGGACACAGAGAGAGGTTAAAATAAAACTTCAGAAAATTATTAAGAAACCTGTGAAATAGACATACCATTAGCTGTTTCTCCAAAATTGGGGAAAATTGAATTTATGAAGGTAACAACTGGGTTCATGAATCATCCTGACTTAACTGCCATTCTTGAGATAGACTACCAATAGATTTCCTTCCTATCTCTTGATTGACTAACCTTCATTCTTAATCTCCCACCCTCCCTGCAATCTTTCACAGGTTGAGTATTTTTTCATTTTTATTTTATTTATTTATTTATTTCGTCAGGCATGTATTAGATAACAGATATAAGTATAAACATAATTATGAATACATGAAATGGATACGAATAAAAGGGAACATTAGGACAGGGATGGTAGGCATGCTGGTGTGCTTATGCATGCCCCTTAAAGACCTCTTAGGAATGGGGTGAGGTCGACAGTAGACAGTCTAAGGTTAAAGTTTTGGGGGTTTGGGGAAGAAACCACAGAGTCAGGTAGTGCATTCCAGGCATTGACAACTCTGTTACTGAAGTCGTATTTCCTGCAATCAAGTTTGGTGCGGTTTACCTTAAGTTTGTATCTATTGTGTGCTCGTGTATTGTTGTGGTTGAAGCTGAAGTAGTCATTAACTGGTAGGACATTGTAGTAAATAATTTTATGTACTACGCTTAGGTCAGACTGCAGGTGGCGTAGTTCTAAGTTGTCTACGCCCAAAATTTCAAGTCTGGTGGCGGTATTGATGTCCGATATGCAGTGTGGGTTCCAGACAGATGAGCTGTATTCAAGAATTGGTCTAGCAAAAGTTTTGTATGCCCTAGTTTGTAGTTCAATATTGCCGGAGAAGAAGCTACACAAGATTAGGTTAACAACTTTTAATGCCTTTTTGGCAATGCTGTTACAGTGAGCTCTGGCACTTAGATCATTTGAGATGAGTACTCCAAGGTCCTTGACAGAGTGAGGGTCGGCTACGAGGTCGTATCCGCCCAGATTGAATTTTGTGTTCTGATGTTATATGAACCTCATATCTAATGTATAATTATATAATTGTATAATGTATATAATTATATATAATTATAATTATATAATGTATAAGTATGTTATATGAACCTCATATCTAATGGAGAGCATGAACTCAGCTAATTGTGGTTTATTCCAAAACAGCCACAATTAACCTACAAAATGGTTTAGCACATTGCATGACGACAGCTTAAATCCAGATACAACTCTCAGTGTTTACGTTTGGTGGAAGAGACTTCTGATTATTTTTCTAAAGAATCTGAAACAAAAGTTGCAGGCAGAATATGCCTTCAAAGACTGAGAGATTCCACGTATGTGCAACCTTGCCTTGTAAGGGTTGGGGCCAAGTATGATTTATGTTGATTGCTTATTTGGTATCCTGTGACTATCACTGACCGTTGCATCTTATGATTTATGATGGATGTATTTTATGATTATGATCATGATTTATCACTTGTTGCTTGTATGTACACTGAGAGCTTATGCACTGGAGACAAATTCCTTGTGTGTCCAATCATATGTGGCCAATAAAGTATTCTATTCTATTATTAGAATTTGCCAGCTATCTTTATTAGTATGCATTTCCCATTTTGGGTTGTTTTCAGCTGTGTTACTTTGGGCTTGTTAACTGAGCAAGTGGTCATTACTTAGATAGCTTTATCTGCAATAATTGCTTAAGTGTTGTCATCATTTAGCTTTTGCTTGTGGGAAAGTTCCATTGAAGTACTTTGATTTCTCAGTGATGACCAGAATCACAAACCAATCAATACAAACTTATTACAATTTGGGGGTGAGGAGAGGAAGAGGAAGACATCCTTTGGGAAGTATACTTGTTGAGGATGGGACATGAGTTGAGTTGAGGGGAGGACATGATTTTGAGGGGTTTCTTTGTTTGGTTTTTTGGTATGTCTGCCCCTAGGAAGTTTGAGCTATTAAAAAGATTGGCAGAGAGCTAATAAAATTGAAACACTTATAGTCAAATCTTATTCCTGATGCTGCTAAATGGAAACTTACAACTTAACATAATAGGCAATTTAGCATATAAATGTGCCCCATAAAAGCTGAATGTTGGCAATGCAGAACAATAAATGTTAACCTTCGGGCAAGTTGTTATGGAGCGCTAAAGGCGCCTGCAATTTTAATGAACTTGTTTGTACATAGGAGGCATTGTCACTAAACACCAGAATTCATTTACCACCCCTGGTGGGACACCTTCAAAAAAAAAAAATTAATAAGCAGACCTTCTGGGAATAACAGCTTCACTCCACTATGCAGTAGTCATTTGTCATGTCGCAACTTGTCTCATTTTAGCCTTCTGCTGTGAACTTATTTGGAACACCTTTCTCATCCCAATGTCTGTTATAGGTGGATTTTTTTTTGGGGGGGGGAAATCAGATATTGTACGTTGAAGGTATGGACCTTGGTGTGACCGAGAGAGTGTGGATATGCACCATTTAAAAATAATAATTTTGAATGGACTTGAAACATAGTGAAGTAGAATTATTTGAGAATAGTCTACTTGATGGGGACTATTATTTTGTCTACTATTATTTTGTTCTCTCTGACCCTCGTTTTTTCCCTTGTTGGACAACTATTAGCCCTGTAGCTAACCTTGTTGATTGCCCTTTTCCTCATGTTGATTGACCTCATTCTTCTGAATTATCTTTTTTGATAGGCAATGGTCAGGACTACATCTAAATATGGACGCATCCCAAATTGGCTCATTTGGAGATAGATGATAGATGATAGATAGATAGATAGATAGATAGATAGATAGATAGATAGATAGATAGATAGATAGATAGATAGATAGATAGATAGATAGATAGATAGATAGATAGATACTGTAGATAGATAGATGATAGAGATAGATAGATAGATAGATAGATAGATAGATAGATAGATAGATAGATAGATAGATAGATAGATAGATAGATAGATGGATAGATGATAGATAGAGAGAGAGAGAGATAGATAGATGATAGATAGAGAGATAGATAGAGGGAGAGAAAAATGAAAAT
>QLTV01001714.1:1317186-1330790 GCA_003457575.1 Thermophis baileyi
AGGTGGGTTCCTCCCGGTTCGGACCAGTTCGCCCGCACCAGTAGCAACCCGCTGGTGATGTCACGGAGCCGGTTCGGTCGGTGCCGGTCCATGGACGCCAAAAAATGGGGGGGGGTGTATTTTTTTCTTCTTCTGCGCATGTGCAGAAGCCGAGTTTCTGGGAC
Source organism: Thermophis baileyi (assembly GCA_003457575.1). Lineage (NCBI taxonomy): Eukaryota > Metazoa > Chordata > Lepidosauria > Squamata > Dipsadidae > Thermophis > Thermophis baileyi. Next base: position 1,317,351 of record QLTV01001714.1, read on the forward strand.
TGCGCATGCATCGCCATCTTGTTTTTGGCTTTTCTTTTCTTTTTTCTTTTCTTTTCTTTTTTTGAATTTTTTTGAATTTTTTTGTTCTGCGCATGTGAGTGTGCGCGCAGCCACACGGCACAGCCACGCAGCGCGGGAGGAAGCGAACCGGCAGCGAGGTAAGTTAGAACCCACCCCTGACTTACAGTATATCTTTTTGCTGATTATTAATCCAAAGGATTCTGATTCCAATTTTCCTCTTTCTCCTCCAAAGTATAATTTCCTTTTTTCTCTGAATTTTTTTGTCTATGCACAAGAATCTTCTCAACTAAAGGTTAGCACCTGCTGGGAGTAAGATAAGGATCAATGAAATTCAAGGGCGATTGGATTCAGTTCCCTTGTGGCTACATAGGGATTCTAAGATGGTCTCTCTTTTAACTCCACCCCCAGGCTCTGTCACTCTTTCTCCTACATTTTGTGGTTTGATATTGCTATTTTCATGTAATCAGTACATGAATTCTAACATGAAGAACGTCAGATATTTTCCTTTCAAGTTTTCAGGACTTTTATCAAATTCTCTATAACTCTAACTTTAAAGCCAAAGATTATATAGGGATACACACACACACACACACACACACACACACACACACACACACAGAGGAATATAACGGCTTCTTTCTTATTTAAATCTAAATTTTCATTATAATTGAATCATTAGACTTCAGGGAGCAATTAATGGCACAACTAATCTAAATTAGAATAAAACTAGCTTAGATTAATAAAGACTCTTATTAGATTTTTTCCCCTTTAAATTGGCTATTATTTTCCTATGGAAAATATACAATATACAGCCTTAGGGGAAAAAAAGGCTTCATCATTTAGAATTATTTCCAATGGGATAGTGCCAGTTTTATCCCAGCAATGTTCCGATTTTCATTTTACCATAGTCTCAAATTCTCTAGTGGTAATAATTGTAACTTTGGAAGAACATTTTCAAAGTATGTAGCTTACTGGCCAGTAGCCTTCGTTAATTTACCAGCTGCCATAACACGATTTCTAATCCACTGGCTTTCTTTGATAGATTTATTGGGTGCCAAGCTATCAGCCACAGACATTTCCTGTCCCATTTGTGGCTGCAAATAACATTGGACGAAGACAATTACTATTCAATATGTTCTCAGGCCATGTCCCACATTTTGCAGCAATAGGTATCTGGGAAGTACTGATATCCATTACTTGTAAAAAAAAAAAATACAAAGGGTTTGTCTGTCTAACAACTTCCAGGAATGCTGTGGATTCTTTTCTCACATGTTAAGCAACTGTCTTCTATTTGGAGGATCATTAGAGGTAGATGAAACTTTCCATTGCATCTCATCAGAAAGTAATATTGCATGACTGAGCCATTTATCTACAATCACAGCTGAATATAGTTTAACAAGGCTGGATTTCCTGAATTATTAGTTTGTGCATTATTTCTTCAAGTAGAAAAAGAAGGCATGGTTCCCTGTTAACGTTACGTCCCTGTGATGTTAATCTCCAGAAATAGCTCTGTCGTTTAGGCAAAAGCTAGATTTGTCTCCCAGCCACTTGGGAAAGAGGCAGCATTTATATTGCAATAATCCAAGAATGTACATTCAAGGACAAGCTACATCCAAGAATTGGTTTACAGTCATCTGAACTACACTGTCAACCCTGGAGCCATCTTTGAACGTCTTCAGGGTTGCCACAGCGAATCTGGATAGAGCTGTGGGAAAGGGAATGGGGAGTAGCGATAGCTGCGGGAATATGTAGCCAAAATAACATTATTTCTTCTGGGAACCAAGGACATTCTCACCAGCACCTGGAGGAGCGTGGATGGGGCCATCCGGGGCTGAGAGGGGGATTTGATTGGGGCATGTGATGGTTGTGTGTAATGGGGGGAAGCACTTTGGATTTTGACCTGGGTGGGGAAAACCCAGAGAACTTCAGAGTTTTTCACAGCCATGCCAATATGATATGCCTAATAAATCTATACTTTGAGGAAGCCTTTGGCCTTGGAGTTTTGGTTTCAACTGGGCTGTTACTTGGAACCCTGACATACACAAGGGCACCATAGGAGATATACCTGAGACCATCTTTTACTGCCTCCTATCAGGGGGACGCGGTGGCTCAGTGGCTAAGACACTGAGCTTGTCGATCAGAAAGGTCGGCAGCTCAGCGGTTCGAATCCCTAGTGCTGTGTAACGGAGTGAGCTCCCGTTACTTGTCCCAGCTTCTGCCAACCTAGCAGTTCGAAAGCATGTAAAAAATGCAAGTAGAAAAACAGGGACCACCTTTGGTGGGAAGGTAACAGCGTTCTGTGCGCCTTCGGCATTTAGTCATGCCGGCCACATGACCACGGAGACGTCTTCGGACAGCGCTGGCTCTTCGGCTTTGAAACAGAGATGAGCACCGCCCCCTAGAGTCGGGAACGACTAGCACATATGTGCGAGGGGAACCTTTACCTTTTTATCAGTGCCAACTTTAAAGGTCCAATGCCCAGTTTACATGCCTTTGTTCATTTGTCCATTGTGTAAAGATGAGGTGAAGAGCCTCATCTATATAGTTCCTTTGTTAGCCAACATTTCACTGGTTAAAGTACCCTTCCTGTATATCTAAAGAGTACTCAATTGTAAGGATGCTGCATGGAGAATTCTGGAAATTGAAATCCACCCAAGGCAGTCACTTTAGAGAGGTTTAAAAGGATTTCTAGGATCCAAACCAGAACATTCAGAATCAGAATAGAGCTGGAAGGGACCTTGAAGGTCTTCTAGTCCAGTCCCCTGCTCAAGCAGGAGATCCTATAACATTTCAGACAAGTGACTGTCCAGTCACTTCTTAAAAACCTCCAGCGATGAAGCACCCACAACATCTGAAGGCAAGCTGTTCCACCGGTTAATTGGTTAATTCATCTTCTTTAAAGAAAGTTAAATATCTTTCCTCCTTTGGGAGCTCACCAGGTTAATTCATGTATCTCAATTAATTAATTAATTAATTAATTAATTAATTAATAACAAATATTTGGTTAATTCACTAGAAATAAGGAGGAACTTTCTGACAGTGAGAACAATCAACCAATGGAACAGCTTGCCTTTGGAAGTTGTGGGAGCTTCATCACTTGAGACTTTCAAGAAGAGATTGGACTGCCATTTGTCAGAAATAGTGTAGGGTCTCCTGCTTGAGCGGGGGTGGGGGTTGGACTAGATGACCTATAAGGTCCCTTCCAACTCTGTTAATCTATCTATCTATCTATTCATCTTATTTCATTCCCAAGTTACAATACCTTTCCTCCTTTGGGATCTCACCAGGTTAATTAATGTATCTGGCATTAATTAATTAATCAATCAACAACAAAGATTTATAAATAAGTGTACTGTGGACTAAATGGTAGAAAAATGTCAAGGGCATTCAAGAGAAACCATGCCAAAAAGGCCATAAGGAAACAGCTTCCTCTTCTCACACCTACCGAGTCCCTTCAAAAGGGTTGTTTGTGTTCTTGTTGTTTAGATTTAATACAGCCATCGCTCCAATATGTAGAGCAGGAGTAGATAGCTCATTCTATATTTAAATAGTGGAAGAAATAGATAGAATGTACTACTATTTGAAGACATTGAGCAAAGGATAGCACCTTCTTATGCAAGCATACAGTCATCCCTTGTTTAAAGGTCCATCCCTTTGTATAAGGGATGTCCTTGCCAAGCATTTTTATCTTTTTCCATTCCAGTAGCTTCTACGTACAACCCATATCTATGGAGATTCTCAGTCATCCAGGTCATGGTTGTCCCAAAAGTGTTTTTTTCAAATTGCAACTAGACTTTTCTTTGTTTTTTCCTTGAAGATGTTTCACTTCTCATCCAAGAAGCTTCTTCAGTTCTGACTCAATGGTGTGGGTGTGGGGGAGGGATTTATATCCTGCAAGGAATACAAATCCTTCCATTCCCCTTCATCATTCAGTCAGAACTGAAGAAGCTTCTTGGATGAGAAGTGAAACGTCTTCAAGGAAAAAAAAACAAAAACATCCAGTTGCCTTTCGAAAAAGCACCCTTGGATCAGTACAATCACCCATTTTTTAAAGATGCATAAACAGAAATCTCATTTTGATAGTTTGCATCATCCATTATCATCCATTGATTCAGTGCAAAACAAAACAAAACAAAACTCCAACAGTATGGTTATTGAATTAAATAATATTGATCGATTATGATAGGTCACTGAGCAAACAGCCAGAGGGCTGCAAATCCACAGCATGAAGAGCTGTGGTGGTGCAGTGGTTAGAGTGCAGTACTGCAGGCTATTTCTGCTGATCACTGGCTGCCAGCAGTTTGGCAGATCGAATCTCACCAGGCTCAAGGTTGACTCAGCCTTCCATCCTTCCGAGGTCGGTAAAAATGAGGACCCAGATTGTTGGGGGCAATATGCTGACTCTGTAAACCGCTTAGAGAAGGCTGTAAAGCACTGTGAAACGGTATATAAGTCTAAGTGCTGTTGCTATTGCTATACCTTTATTCTGTGTAATTGGCTTAATATTACAAAGAATTTATATGGGACTAATTTCTGCAGTTGCAAATCATGTCCTTAGATTTGAAGAGCTAAGAAATCGAATGTTTGTAACCTCCAAGCCCTTCAGTTCCATCAAGAAAGAGATATTTTAAACCAAATGTAAACATTGACAGTCTCAGCCAGTGGCCATCTTACTGATTAGTTCATATCTGAAATTTTCTCTCCCCTTGCCTGCATTTTCATCACACATTGCAATTCACCGTTCATCAGTTGACAGGATACAGCAAGCAGGACTTGGCAAATCCTCATCAAGAAAAATTGCGCTGTAATTAGATGGGATTGTTCGTTAGCCCAAGAAATTAAAGAACACTCATACGGCATGAACAATTTAATGCAATCTTGCTTATTGTCTCTATGGTAATTCACTCCCCCCATCTAACTCTCCGTTTCCAGCCTTGTGCTCCTCAATAATGTTTTGATTTTCAATTTAAATTGTTTGGACTTCTTTTTGCTTGAACTACTCTACTTATGGCCTGGAATGAATGGCTGGAATGTATTCCTTATTAATAGATCTTCATTGCTTTAATATTGTGAATTCTGAAACAAAGACTGGATAGGCTATATTTAATCCCGAATGTTTCTGTGTGTGTATTTTTCCCCTCCCTTTGGTTTAACTTGCCCATCTTGAACTGCTATGACATTCTGGAAGTATTCAACTGCAGGTTTAATCACTGAGATGAAAACTCTTAACACAAGGAAATTTGAAGCTTTTTATACAGAGCAAGTGGATACGGAGGGACTTGCTGAATATAAAACGGATATAAATTGGAGAGACAGGGTAAGTTACTAGATTTGCATTAGCGTTAATAGTTGAGATAGTACTTCCAGTGAATATAAATGTTGGCGGATTTTATTTTGACTTCCAGCCCAGGCATAAATCATGAAACTCATGTTTCTGATAGACAAAATTTTATATGTTCAATTCCTGTGCTATCTGAAGACTTCCTCAGATGAACCCAACACTGTGTTTTCCAGGTGTTTGAACCCGCAATCCAGAGGTGGGTTCCTCCCGGTTCAGACTAGTTCTATAGAACCGGTAGTAACTTGGCGGCCTGGGTCACTAGAACCGGCAGTGACCCCGGCCTGCCACGCCCCTGAACCTGTTCTTTCGGCGGCGCCATAGGCGGTGCCATCTTGTTTTTTGCTTCTGCGCATGCGCAAAAGCTTTTTTAAGCACTGTGCATGTGTAAAGCACACACGAAGCGTGCGCCCACGCGGCGTGGCGCAACATTGAGCGAACCGGCAGCAAAGAAAACCAGAACTCACCCCTGCCGCAATCCTGAGATAGCCAAGATGTTATATACTAAGATTTTAACCTGAAATGAACATTTATGAGAAACTTATAAAGCTCTAAAAATTGGATTTAAAGTAGCCTTGGTTACAAAACCCTGAACCATGCCACTCTCTAATCTTTAATATGATTTCACTGATTTAAACGCATATACTTCTGGTTTGTTTTATTAACGTTCTTTGGATTTCCAAGGGCAAGAGACCGAGAAAACAAATTCTTGGCTATTATAACTGTCATCTTTTAAATAAACAGCATCTCTGTCATCGTCCTCTCTTTAAAAATGTTAACTGTAGTGTGAAAGTCAGACTGCTGAAAAGCTACATTTGAAAGTTGTAGAGTTAATCTCTGAGCTTGGTTGTTTGTTTGCAAATATTTCATTACCCAACTAGGTAACATCATCAGTGCTAATAAGTGTGGAGTTGGCTCCCTGTTTATATTCAGTAGTTTGTCCCAAGCAGTGTTGGTGGGTGACCAGTTGATGAGCACCATGGACCCTCCATAGATCACCAAAGACTCCATAGTTCAACCCTGAGCTACACATATTCTCTTCTATTAATATCAAGCATGGAGACATAGCTAACAAGATATATACAATTCTAGGCACCTGCATACACTGTTGGAAAGCAACATTTCTTTTCTGAAGATGGTTTTGCAAATCTCTCAATAAGTTACCAAGGTCAAACGTTTAGTCAGCTCCTCATTAAAATCTGGGAATAAATTAACAAATAAAAATGAGACGAAAAGTAAAAAAAAAAGTCTAGAATAAGCAGAGATGAAAATCCTCTATCTTAATCACAGTATTTGCATGGGCCTGTAATGAGTCACACAGCTCAGCTGTTGCTAAAATTAAGCCACAATCAACTATGTCAGTTCTGTATAGCAAGGTTTTTCTTTTTTCTCTCAGTTAAATATGTTAGTGTTAATTTTGGGCATAGACGTGGAGATACAGATTCTTCTGCTCTGCCTTTCTCTGTAGTTTTAGAACTTCCAAGGGCCAAAATCACAACATCCTCAGATCTAAATGAGCAAATACCCAAATTTTAAGTTTCAGAAAACAAGGTGATGAAACAGAAACTAGCAGTTCTCAGCGTAGAGAGAGAGAGAGAGCTACTATGCCAACATACATGAAATGCTTTCCAAGTCCACGAAAAGAACAAACAAGTTTCCATTAACACAGAAAGGCAGGAAGAAAATGCTTAGAGTTTAAACCTACAATGAAAACCTAAATATAAGTGTTAATTTTTTTGTGTACTGAAACAGGGAATTTTTTTTTTCTTGCCTACGGTAAAGAGACTAATCTTGCTGAATTGCGTCTGTGAACCGCTGCCACGTAAACCAGTTCCTAAAGAAGGGGTTGATTGTTTGAAGAGCTAAGATTTACAGCCATGGCTGACATTAAGATGACTTGGGGTGCTTGTAAAAATCGTATCGTACACATCTGGCATTTATAAACCTCTATAGTCCTTCACCGAGTTCGTTTTAGGAGAACCTTTACTTATAAGCCCAATGGTTAAAATTATCTTTATGTCCTCTCTTCACTGTGTTGGAGCAACAGTTCGAATTAATCATATCTTAGTAAAGTCTCAATGAAGAATAGAATAGAATAGGAGAGGGGAGGGGAGGGGAGGGGAGGAGAGGATAGGATAGGATAGGATAGGATAGGATAGGAAAAGATAAGAATGGAATGGAATGGAAAGGAATGGAATGGAATGGAATGGAATGGAATAGAATAGAATAGGAGAGGAGAGGAGAGGAGAGGAGAGGCGAGAATACTTTATTGGTTTAGTCATTGTGCTATATCACACTGTATCAAAGATTCTTAGCTCTCTTTGTTAACATGGAGAAGGGAGTCATGTATTACCTAGGTTACCTCTGTCTTCCACTATACTAGTAGAATATACTACTTGAATAGCATTGTGCTGGAGTATCCATGACAACAGTACTTACAATCTTTCCCTCATGTCCTAACACTTCTCCAACCGATGACTAAAATCTAAGAAATTCATTATTTGGTAAAGAAGGAAAAAGTCATTCCAGATATGATATCCTAAAAGGCACTGCAAAGAAACAGTCTGCTAACTAATATATTTTTGAAGAAATGCTACAAAGCTGGAAAATTTGTGTTGACCTGAGAACTGAACCTTCTCAGTTCTGAGGGCTTTAATGTCTCTTGTGGTGGTGAAGAGATACAATCATTTTTATTCTCATATCCCAGTAGACCACCCCATTCTTGATGGAGAACATCTATGTAGTCACTAAAAATCAATACCAATGTGATGGTATATAATCAATCAATCACCTTGAAAACAAAGCAAGATCAGGTGTATGTGCCAACGAATAGTAGGGTTGTAGGCTAGATTGGGTAATTAAAGAAAATCCAGAAGGCAATAGCAAACTATTTGCATATTGCTGCCCAGAAATGATGTAGACATATCAATCTAATCATTATTAATTTAAGCCTACTGGCTATGTTCTGTAAGACCCTTTGTTCTCATTTGAGTTTCCTTCCTCCAAGTGACAATACAAATAGGAGTCATAACAACACCTGGCATAAATGATTCATCTGTCTAATGAACCAACTCAGAACTGACAAATACACAGGTCAGTATACATTTTAATCCACTGACATCAATAAGCAGCAAGCCATCTTCAAGAAGCTAAAAAAAAATTGCATTATAGTATCTAAGCTTAGCCTTTTTTATTCAAAACAGGGCAGTATGGTAAATTAACATACCAATTCACTTTTATTACTATTATTATTATTTTTTTTCCTGCTCAAACCAGCTTTTTTATTAAAAGTTTACTAAATTGTAATGATGGTAAAGCTAACAGTCTATAAAGTCTCCTTTAAAGGTACACTAAATTCTGATTGTATGCAAAATTGGTTACAGGTGATTAATTGTTTGCTACAATTTAATTTTCTTCATGCAGACAGTTTAACTTTAGGAAGCTAAAATAACCTGGTAAACATGTTGTAGATTAGTAACTTCTTCCCATTAATTTTCTTTATCTGATGTGCACACTCGTGCATGAGCAAATCACTCTGCTAGTATAAAAGGTAAAGGTTCCCCTCGCACATACGTGCTAGTTGTTCCCGACTCTAGGGCGCGGTGCTCATCTCCGTTTCTAAGCCAAAGAACCTACACTGTCTGATGACGATTCCGTGGTCATGTGGCCGGCATGACTCAATGCCGAAGGTGCACGGAACACTGTTACTTTCCCACCAAAGGTGGTCCCTATTTTTCTGCTTGTATTTTTTACATGCTTTCGAACTGCTAGGTTGGTAGAAGCTGGGACAAGTAACGGGAGCTCTCTCCATTACGCGGCACTAGGGATTCGAACTGCCGAACTGCCGACCTTTCTGATCGACAAGCTCAGTGTCTTAGCCACTGAGCCACTGCGGCCCCTATCTGCTATCTGCTAGTATACCTTTCTGTAAAAAGTAAAGATAAAAGTTTGTCAGCCAGGTCTGATTCTAGGGCACAGTGCTCATCTTTGTTTCTTGGCCAAGGGAGCCAGCACTGTCCAAAGACAATTTCCGTGGTTGTGTGGCCAGCATGGCTACATGCCAAAGACACATGCAACACTGTTACTGTTCTGACCCAGCTCCCCAAACACGTCAAACCCTCTGAAGTTAACTCAATGATTCCTTTATTAGGAGCACCGGCAGCCCCGGCAAAAAGTTTCTCTCTCACCGCAGGCTAACAAGGCTGTCCGGCAGGGAGATGAATAGTTGTCTGCCACACCTATTCATCTCCGTCCTCTGCCTTTTATCCCCAGAGCTAGGGTGGGGCTTCGCTAGCAGTGGTGGGTCTTCCGTCCCAAGGATCAGCCCACAGATTTCCACTGCTCTCCTCTCCTCTGCCTTCTGCACATCCACGCATCAGGCACTGGACCCAGCTGTTCCTCCTCTTCCTCATCAGCCACCTCCAGACCTGGGGGCTGTTGACTCTCCATCTGAGGGCTGACGGATGGCCCAGGGTCCACCTCTGTTTCTCTCTCTCTCTCTGCCAGCTCCATTCCCTCTTCCCCCTCGGAGCTCCCAGGTTGCCCTGATGCTGATCCTGACTCCCATGCCTCCTCCTCCTCTGATTTGGCTGCTGGAGGGCCGGCGGCTGACAGGCCACAACAGTTACATTCCCACTGAATTGGTACCTATTTATCTACTCTCATTTGCATGCTTTCGAAGTGCTAGATGGGTAGGAGCTGAGGCAAGGAACAGGAGCTCACCCCATTGTGCAGAGCTTGGGTCTCGAACCCAGGCTATCAGCTCTCCAGCCGATAAGCTCAGTGTCTTTAACTGCTGAGCCATAGCTGTAAAACCTTCAAAAACATATGCTCTCTTGACCCAATGTAACTAACTGTAAATAAAGGAAGAGTGAAAAAATTCAATGGACATGCACATTCTCCTCAATCTCACAAAGTATTTCTGTTTTTGATGAATTAGAGGGAGAGTACAGGTAAGACTTGCCATAAATCTACCTGTTCTTATTTAAATGGCTATATTAAGGTGTACATGGCTAACTGTTCTCTGATTCTATTCAGGAATCAATGAATATTCAAAGAATGGATTTTTTTTTCTTGCATGACTTTAACACAAGCAGTCAATCTACATTTAAACTGCATAGTGAATGACAAAAGGTTAATGTAAATGGATTGTAAATCATTGCAGCAATGAGGAAGGCTGCATGACTCTTGAACTTGATTCTACTTTGTTATGTAGTTTATCCTGAGCAAAACACCAAAACAAATGGGAACTCAATTGAACTGAATTCGATCCCTGGTGTCAATTGTTGAGCTGGTTCATGCAGCTTTCTTCCCATCAACTGAGTTCTACTGACTAAGAAATAATAAGTAGGAATTCAAGTGGGATAAAACCATAGAGCCATGTTGGTGCAGTGGTTAGAATGCAGTACTGCAGGCTAACTCACTGCTCACTTCAGGAGTTCGATTCTGACTAGCTCAAGGTTGACTCCGCCTTTTATCCTTCTGAGGTCAGTAAAATGAGGAGTCAGATTGTTGGGGGCAATATGCTGACTCTATAAACCGCTTAGAGAGGGCTGTAAAGCACTATGAAGTGGTATATAAGTCTAAAGTGCTTTTGCTATCCTCTTACAGCAGATGTCTTCAAACTTGGCAACTTTAAGACTTGTGGACTTCAACTCCCAGAATTCTCCAGCATGCTGGCTGGAGAATTCTGGGAGTTGAAGTCCACAAGTCTTAAAGTTGCCAAGTTTGGGGACCCCTGTCTTACAGAGATACCCCCAAAAACCATGCAGCTCCTGTGGATCCATAAAGGAACATTCTAAGAAATGTGATGATGATTTGAAACTCAATATACCAGCAATATGAAGTGATAGATGCATCTCTACAGTTTTTAAGCTGACCATTACAAGTATAATAAACTTGAACTGTCAACCACAAAATTGCAAAATTCAACAGCAGAAATTTTCCTATTTTTTTTTCCTATGGATATATAAAACATAACATAAAACATAAAAATTTTCTAAGGGTATATAGCTGTAACTAAATATTTGAATAAAAATTTTGAACCAAACATTCCATTACTTCAATGTCTGAACTGAAATAGGGCTATTTCACCTTTCCTATGGTGTCTGTCTTTAGGACTTGGGCATCAGTCTTGTTTAGGTTTAGGTTGGATTAGAGAAATCCAACACAAATGAAGAGAATAGCAGTCATACACAAATAGATAGTATTATTACCAGTTATAATGTTGATATTCTTTTACACTTCTTGGTAGATTGTCCCAATGCGATAGCGGAACCAGTAATCTACATTATAATATTGAATGTACGCCTACCATCATTTTATTTATCAGCAATCACTGGAGTTTTTTAAGAAGAATGGGATGGAATGGGGAATGGGGAATGGGGAATGGGGAATAGAATAGAATAGAATAGAATAGAATAGAATAGAAATAGAATAGAATAGAATAGAATAGAATAGAATAGAATAGAATAGAATAGAATAGAATAGAATAGAATAGAATAGAATAGAATATGAAATATATGAAATTAGAATAGAATAGAATAGAATAGAATAGAATAGAATAGAATAGAATAGAATAGAATAGAATAGAAAAGAAAAAGGAATAGANATACTTTATTTGGCCAAGTGTGATTAGACACACAAGGAATTTGTCTCTGGTGCAGAAGCTCTCAGTGTACATGCAGAGCAACAGAGTAATAATAATCATAATAATGATGCTTTATCAAAATAAATAAATAGTTTAGAGTCTCCTGCTTGAGCAGGGGGTTGGACTAAAAGACCTCCAACAGAGTTGGTCTCTTCCAACTCTGTTATTCTGTTCTGTTCTGTTATTCTGGCCAATGTATTGAATCACAGCCCTTCCACCTAAGTGAATCCATTGCAGCCGAATAGCTTTCTGTTAATTTTGGCCATCACTTGCTCATTTAAAACCTTGTGGCTGCAAAAAGGTAGGTTCTTTAACCCAACCTTTCCAAATGGAATCATTTAAGAAACTGAAAGTTGTTCTTGATCTTGGATTAAAAAATATACATCACTCACTCCTGTAAAGTTAGGAAGATGTCAGGATGAGGTGTTAAGTAAAACCTGCTGTATAATTTCTCAGCACTGCTGGAAAAGTATTTATGGCAATGGAAGGAGCTTGCACAGAGGGGAGAATTGGATGGTTTAGAAACAAAAGCTTGAAAGTGGAAGCAAAGCCCATAATACAATCTTATCATCAGGTCTTGGGGTAAACAAGTCAGCAAATGCTGTCATGAGATCTAAAAATGAATTATACAGGATCAGTCTGCTCTGTCCAGGAGTGTGATCTTAAGAGGTCAAGCCGCCTTCTTTTAGCTGCCAAGACATTTAAATCAAATAACCATTTCCAAACTTCAAAGAGCACTAACATTTGCACACCTTCGTGCCCTCCCAACCGCTGTGCCGAAAAGTGAATAAAAAAGCATCATGAGAACTTAGGCTGTGCATACGGTCATCTTGTGCCTTCCATGCAGAGACGAGAGCCTGCCTTGTGACTCCCTGTGCATTGAGATAACCAGTTAATTCTGACTTATTGTATGTACAGCTACTCCTGTTGCGATATGATTTGGTTTTCTTAAAGGGGGCAAAATGTTCTTAAACTCATGACATCTTGATCACTTGGGTCACGTAGTTACAATTTTATATTTATATTTGAAACAGGTGTCTGTGGAGATTCTCATTCATCCAGGTCATGGTTGCCCCAAAGGTGCTTTTTCAAGAGGCAACTGGACATAGAAAGTCCAGTTGCCTCTTGAGAAAGCACCTTTTGGACACTTACTGTAATGATGACTGAGAATCTCCATAGACATTTACATTGTAAAAGTTGCCAGTGTTCCTTTTGATTGCATCACACTTGTGTCAGAAGCACCGAGGCGCTTCCGGGTTGAAAGGATCAGCGGATGACATCACCATTGCTCAGGGGACACCCAATTTGGGGCTCCTTTCATGTCCCCAGCAGGAGCTGGAGTGAAGAACCGGAGCTCACCCCACCTCACGGCAACACTCGGGTCTTGAACACAAGTGTCAAGGTTCCAACCATCGAACCCAACCAAGCCAGC
>QLTV01001714.1:1330831-1342503 GCA_003457575.1 Thermophis baileyi
ACAAACCAACTAATTAAACTTTTTTTTTTTTTTTTTTTTTTTTGAGCATGATCAGTTCTAGTGTGCTAAAGTTCATTTATGTGTTCAAAACTTCTGTTAACTGGTCATGAGCCAAAGAGATCTGAATGGGGGAAAGGGATAAATAAAAGTTGGCAGTTCAGAGGAAGCTGCTGTTGTTTTTGATGTGTGTCTCTCTGCACATACATACATGCATATTTCAATTTTAGCTTGCATTTTAACGCTTAGTTCTACAAAAATATGGTTCCTATAGGGCACGAGAAGCCCAATAATTTTCATGCTTAATAATCTTGTCTGTAAGGAGCCAATCTAATTTGTGGAAACGAATTGCTCCTCAGGGATATGTTATTTCAACCCAAACTGAATATATTACTCATTTAAAAAGTAGCAATAAAGATTATATAAGATGTAATTCATTATTTTTCTAAATGTTCCCCAGTTCCGTTGGGAGGTGAAACTTAAATAGCTTACAGGAAACCAACCTTAATTAGGTTGCTTTTCAAATCAAATATAATATAATTTTAACATAAAAACGTCACTCAAGGGAAGTTTTTCCTCTTGCGTGGAAGATTAATGAAGTTTAAAGGGGAAAACTACATAGTATGTGAATGTTAGTAGGGTGTCCATTTGTGTAAGCACACATGCACATAGATTTAGGGGTAATTATCTATTACACTCAAGGCATACATTCAAGATTTCATTCAAGGCATACATTGAGTCCTCCACTCCTCTGTTCGCAACAGAACACCTTGTGCCACCAGATTTGAAATTTTGGGCTTAGACAATTTAGAACTACGCCACCTTCGGTCTGACCTAAGTGTAGCACATAAAATGATCTGCTACAATGTCCTGTCAACGACTACTTCAGCTTCAACCACAACAATACACGAGCACACAACAGATACAAACTCAAAGTGAACCGCTCCAAACTCGACTGCAGAAAATACANGAAGAGCCAGGTCTTCACTGCTTTCCGGAAGGCCAGCAGGGTGGGGGTGGTCCGGAGCTCAGGAGGTAACTGGTTCCAGAGGGCCGGGGCAGCCACAGAGAAGGCCCTCCCCCATGGGCTCGCCAGCCGGCACTGTTTAGCTGACAGGACCTGGAGGAGCCCAACCCTGTGGGATCTTACCGGTCGCTGGGAGCTATGCGGTAGAAGGCGGTCTCGAAGATAACCTGGCCCTGAGCCATATAGGGCTTTAAAGGTAATAACCAACACCTTGAATTGTGCCCGGAGACCAATAGGCAGCCAGTGCAGCTCACGGAGAATTGGTGTAATATGGGTGTACCTAGGTACACCCATGACAGCTCGCGCAGCCGCATTCTGGACCAACTGTAGTCTCCGAACACTCTTCAAGGGTAGCCCCATGTAGAGCACGTTGCAATAATAATAGACTGCATATCATGTACTCATCACCATGTTTATACATTTTATGTATTCACAATCATGTTTATACTTTTTCTGTAATCTTATATATACTTGAAAAAATAAATAAATAAATAAAAATGATCTGCTGGTTAAAAAAAATGTATGATTGAAAACATGTACAGATAGTTCTCAACGTTTGAACGATCACTTAGTATGCTGAAATAGCAATAGCAATAGCAATAGCACTTAGACTTACAGTGCTTTACAGCCCTCTCTAAGCGGTTCACAGAGTCAGCATATTGCCCCCAACAATCTGGGTCCTCATTTTACCCACCTCAGAAGGATGGAAGACTGAGTCAACCTTGAGCCGGTGAGATTTGAACTGCCGAACTGCAGCTAGCAGTCAGCTGAAGTAGCCTGCAGTACTGCACTCTAACCACTGTGCCACCTCGGCTCTGTAGACTGTGCCTTTTCTTCTCCCAAATGTGGGTGCCATTTTAGAGTTGAACAAAAGAAAACATTTTGGAGAAGAGCGTTTATCTTAACAGCTGGGGGAATCCCTTGATGGATTTGCAAATTTCATACACTGTCCTCCTGGAAAATGCCTTGGGTTGATTTACAAATATATAAATCAAGATCAGCAAAGATTTGATCTATTGATTAAGGCACCAGGCTAGAAAGTGGGTGACCGTGAGTTCTAGTCCTACCTTAGCCATGAAGGTCAGCTGGTGACTTTGGGCCAATCACCAGGAGACGGTGAGTTCCAGTCCCACCTTAGCCATGAAAGTCAGCTGGTGACTTTGGGCCAATCACCAGGAGACGGTGAGTTCCAGTCCCACCTTAGCCATGAAAGTCAGCTGGTGACTTTGGGCCAATCACCAGGAGACGGTGAGTTCTAGTCTCACCTTAGCCATGAAAGTCAGCTGGTGACTTTGGGTCAATCACCAGGAGACGGTGAGTTCCAGTCCCACCTTAGCCATGAAAGTCAGCTGGTGACTTTGGGCCAATCACCAGGAGATAGTGAGTTCTAGTCTCACCTTAGCCATGCAAGCCAACTGAGTGACTTTGGACCAGTCTCAAAGAAAAAGCACAGACCATACAACTGCCAGTGCTTTTCGAATCAGAGAGCAAAAAAGATTCTCCTTAATGAACAATTTACTAAATTCAAAATAGTTGAAAAACAGTTCTTAAAGTGAATCGTTGCACTGACAGCTTGTCACGCACAATCACTATGTACGCAAACATTTGTTACCTACTTTATAATATTATGCTTCAAAGTGGGATTATTATGCAGATTTAATAAGCAGCATCTACAGTTATTACTGGCTCTTAATAACATTTGGCAGCTGTCAGTCATTTCTCAGAATAAATTGTCTTCTTTATCTACTCATTTTTGAAACACCGGTTATAACAACAACTTCTAAAAAGGGCTGAACTTAAAGTGTTCTTGGCTGCCAGGTTACACGTCTTCAAGATGCACAATTATTTTGAGGAAGTAGTTCAAACATTGTTATCCTTTCATTTAGAATAGAAGAGAATAACAGAGTTGGAAGGGACCTTGGAGGTCTTCTAGTCCAACCCCCTGCTTAGGCAGGAAACCCTACACCATTTCAGACAAATGGTTGTCCAATCTCTTCTTAAAAACCTCCAGTGTTGGAGCATCCACAACTTCTGGAGACAAGTTGTTCCACTGATTAATTGTTCTAACTGTCAGGAAATTTCTCCTTAGTTCTAGGTTGCTTCTCTCCTTGATTAGTTTCCACCCATTGCTTCTTGTCCTGCGTTCAGGTGCTTTGGAGAATAAGGGACCTCCCTCTTCTTTGTGGCAGCCCCTGAGATATTGGAACACTGCTATCATGTCTCCCCTAGTCCTTCTTTTCATTAAACTAGACCAGGGGTCGGCAGCCTTAAAAACTCAAAGAGCCATTTGGACCCGTTTCCCAGAGAAAACAAAACACCTGGAGCCACAAAACTTGGGTGGGCGTGGCCAACTCAATGTCACTCCCAAGTCACATGATCCAGCTACGCCTACCCAGGTTTTGTGGCTCTCTGTTTTCTTTTCTATGAGAAACAGGTATCTCTCTCTCTTTTCCCTCTCTCTTTCTCTCTCTCCATCTCTCTTTCTCCCTCTCCTATCTCTCTCCCTCCCTCTCATCTTTCTTTCTCTCTTTCCCTCTCCCCATCTCTCTCTATCTCTCTCTCTCCCTTCCTCCCCACCCATCTCTCTCTCCTTCTCCTTCCCTCATCTCGCTCTTTCTCCCATCTCTCTCTTTCTCCCTCTCTCCCCACTTCTCTCTGTGTGTGCTGAGGAATGATCACCACCCCCAGTGGGGGCTTCTTTTCAGGAGACCCTCCTCCCCCTCTCACAACTCCCTGGCTGGCTGTGGCACGCGCGTGGAGACCCTCCTCAAGCAAGTGCCAAAGCGCAGCAAAGGCGGACGCGGAGGGCGGGTGGCTGCTCTTGGACGCGGCTTCTCTCCTGCCCTAAGGATCCAGCCATTGCCTTGCCGTGTCCTGTCCTGTCCCCCCTCCCCGCAGCTCTTTGGTCGAGCGGGGAGGGCGTGAGCTCCAGCCCAAAGCGGCAGGAAGCGAAGGCTGCCTTATGCGCAAATGTGGCGTGAAGGCAGCTACAGGGCCACTTCTCTCCTGCCCTAAGGATCTGGCCATCGCCTTGCCGTACCCCCCCCCACCCTGCATGAGAGGAAAAGGAGGGGGAGGAGGGTCACCGGAGCAAAGGCAGCCTTCGCTTCCTGCCGCTTCGGGCTGGAGCTTACGCCCACCCCGCTTGGCCGAAGAGCTGCCTGNTGCAGGGGGTGGGGGGCACAGCAAGGCAATGACCAGATCCTTAGGGCAGGAGAGAAGCCGCATCCAAAGACCCTCCTTAAGCGAGTAGCCGCCTGCCCTCCGCGTGCGCCTTTGCTGTGCTTTGGCGCTCGCTTGAGGGTCTTCCCGTGCATGCGCACCCTCCTGGCCCTGCCACAGCCAGCCAGGGAGTTGCAAGAGGGGGAGGAGGGTCGCCTGAAGGAAAGCCTCCACCAGGGGTGTCTATGTTCGTCAACCAGCACTGGAGAATCAGCCCTGGCCGCTTCTCCATTCCCGCTGTCGCCCTTACCTTCTCAGGCCAGGTGAGGGAGGGGAGGGCGAGGCCAGCCAGTGATGGGACAGGGAGCCACCGCAGGGAGCCGAAAGAGCCGCATGCGGCTCCGGAGCCGCGGGTTGCCAACCCCTGAACTAGACATACACAGTTCCTGCAACTGTTCTTCATATGTTTTAGCCTCCAGTCCCCTAATCATCTTTGTTGGTCTTCTTGGCACTCTTTCTAGAGTCTCAACATCTTTTTTACATCGTGGTGACCAAAACTGAATGCAGGATTCCAAGTGTGGCCTTACCAAGGCATTATAAGTAGTAGGAAGTAGTTCTTGGAATTGCTGGGACTAGCAGGCTAAAATAAATATTTCTTTCTCTATGGTTCCCAAAAATGGTTTCTTTCATATGTTTATGCAAGTCAAATCATAAATCCATGTATATACCAGTCAACACCTTATTTAATAATTTTGAAGAAACAACAGATCACTCAGAACTGCTGAATCCTGGAATGAATCCAGGTGAGAATTTCCAAAACATTATTGATACCATCATGTTATAACCAAATAGTTCTAGCTTTGGTTCACACATTGCATTAAATCATTCTTTGCTTGCTTTGGGGAAAACCCAATTTTGGTATGCCATGTATTATGCCAACACTATACATAAAGCTGTTTTGTTGGGTTTTTTTTTTATCCACGTGTTCATTTAAAAAAATTAGCAAAAGTCAAGAAAATTTGCCATCAATAAATATATAAAGAAACATTCATGCGCATGCACACACACACACACACACACACACACACACACACCAGGGTACATTTTAATATCACAAAACACATTTTATTCAGTACAATTTTGAACTGTGGATTGGATTATAGAGAACTATATTATCTGAAAGCTGTACAAATTAGTCATCTCAGTTTGCTTAAAAGTTGGTGGATTAGAAAGACTCAGTGGTGTGGATATAATACCATGGATTGCCTCTGCATCAGGTCAAACTATCTTCACAATATTTTTCTCACAGTTTCCTTAGTTTACATTAGTTTAAAAAAAAAAGGAAAGCATTCCAAACTGAGTTGTATGATAAGAATTGCCTTCTTTTCTACCTTTGTCTAGTTCCCAAAACTAAGAATATAATTCTGTTATTTAACTGACAACAGCTGCACACATTTTAGAGAATCATCATAAATGGAATGGAAAGAAAATTTGCTTACGTGTATGTGTAGGAGATGACCAGGCTGAGCCCGAGGGAGGGGTGAAATGCATCATAAGACATGAGTCCCTCCCTGTGCGTCCACAAGAGTTCTAAGTCCAGCCCACCTTGAATGCCTTTCTTATCTCCCGCTTGTTTCCCTTGACTGTCAGTTGGTCGGATTCTTGTAGAGAACTTACAGTAAGCTTGCAATAAATCTTTAGACTCATTTGAACTGTCTGAATCTCCTGATTTCCCCAGCGCTTGACAACATGAAGGAAGGGAACTTTTCTTCTTGTGTGTTAGTTCTACAAAACTACCTTCCTGCTTGATAGTTCTGCAAAATAAAGAAAGATACAACTGATGCCTTTCACCCTATAATTCCAATTTTGGTAATGACTCTGGATTTATTTATCTGTTTGAGTTTGATTCATGCTATTGCATTCTCACCAGATAACCATATTTCCTTTGGAAGTATATACAAGCTGCCTTTCAACTTCGCTGCATTTTAGCTAGCTGTAGTTGCTTTAAAGGAAAAAAAAAAGTGAAGATCTCTTATGTACATGCCCGTTTCCATCTGTCAGTTTTTATAATGATGTATTTTGTATCCAGATAAGTGTGCTGCACACTCCGTAGACAATAAATAAATACAGCCAGGAGAGAGGCAGAAGGCTCAAGGTTTGCTTTATGATCAAGCTCCTGTCATTTCCGCAAGCAATCTATACTCCTGCCGAGTGAAACAGCTGGTGCTTCAAAGCTATTATATATTTCCCCATCTCTGCCAATGATGTCCTCCTGAAAACCAGGCATAGACTACAAGGGAGGAATTTCAGGTTCAAAGCATCATTTGAAAACTGACAGAATATGTCCAGAGAAAGCTTGACAAGGCAACGAGATATCCTTCCTTTTTTTTCCCCCTCAATGCAAAAGTTTCAACACTGGAGTATTTGTTCCTTTTCTACATTTTCTCACTTCAGTTCATTTTAAGTGTGAAACAACAAGGCACAGTATTGGCACACGCCGTGTGATGTAGTTGCCAATTATGTCAAATTTCTCCCACTTATTATTTATTGAACACTTTTTAAAGGCTGCCTGACTTCAAGTGTATCTAGGTGGCATGTTCTGTTTTCTAAAAACAGAAAAGGAAACAAGCTTAGATAAAACGGTTAATCCAGAGGGAAACTGTATATTTTCCTAACCCAATCAAATCCCTATTCATCCTATTTCAAAGTCTGGGTGTCAACCCTGACTCTGGCTTGATAGAAGCCATTTTGACAGCTTCAGTGTTGCCACACTGGAGCTGAGGGATAGGGAGGGGGGATTTGAGATAGAGGGGATTTTGTAGCCAAAACAAAATACTTTCTCTTGGGAACCAAGGACATTCTCACACCTGGTCAGAGGAAGGCAGAGTGATGCTACCCGGTCGCCAGACCGCACTGTGATTGGACCATGTGACTGATTGTTTTGAGAAAGTAGAAATTTTTTTACTTTTAATTTGGTGAAAACCATGGGAGTTTTCAGAGTCGGTTTTCACCAGATATGTGCCAATCTGATATTTCCAATAAAGCTATTCTTTTTTTAAAAAAAAAATATTGAATTTTCTTTAAAAACATAACATAACAATTATATACACAAATAACAAAAAGAAACAACAAAAAAGAAACAATACAAACCATAACAATGAAATTTTACTTTTAAACAGCCTATCGGTTATTAATATTAATCCTTAAGTACTCAGATAAATATAATATCTATATTTATACGTTATAAATCTTATCTTCTAAAAATCTGTGTCTATTGGAATATCATCTTTTATTTCTACAGCTATTTTATCCAGTTCATATATATATTTAAAGATGGAATA
The DNA here is from genome assembly GCA_003457575.1 of Thermophis baileyi. Classification (NCBI taxonomy): domain Eukaryota; kingdom Metazoa; phylum Chordata; class Lepidosauria; order Squamata; family Dipsadidae; genus Thermophis; species Thermophis baileyi. The sequence goes on from QLTV01001714.1 coordinate 1,338,359, forward strand.
AATATATATCTGTATATAAATACTTAAATACACTTATATAGTGCGAGTATATATGAACTGGATAAAATACTAATAACACTTTCAATTAACTGACAAGCTTTTATTCCAGAGTGATTTTGAAGATCATCCAACTTGAAACTTAGATAAATAATGGCATCTTTTTTGTTTTCTTATTCTTTGACATATTTTGTTATGAAAATCATGATTCTCTCCCCAGTCCCTCCCCAACATTGTTCAAGTACTGTAGTAGAATTCCTCTACATCTTGGACCCTGCTTTTGACATGATTTTCTGATGGAAAGATGTGAAAATAGTTCTTCCTGCCTCAGAAGTAAGACATTTTATTTTGTGAACAGATCCTTTAACATGTACCACTGTTAATTATCCTAAGTATTTACTCTACAACTGAATTTGAAAGGAAAGAAATTGCAATAACATTGAACAAAGCACATACCGCTTTACAGTGCTTTACAGCCCTCTCTAAGCGGTTCACAGAGTCAGCCTATTGCCCCCAACAATCTGGGTCCTCATTTTACCCACCTCGGAAGGATGGAAGGCTGAGTCAACCTTGAGCCTGGTGAGATTTGAACCGCCGAACTGCAGCTAGCAGTCAGCTGAAGTAGCCTGTAGTACTGCACTCTAACCACTGCGCCACCTCGGCTCTTGTAAGTGCTATTGCTATTATTATTTTAAGATTATTCCAATATATTCTCACCTGTGGGCAGGTCCACCAAGGGTGGTAATATGTTCCATTTTCTATTTTACACTTCCAGCATTTAGGAGATAAATTAGTAAACAACCAATAAAGCTATTCTTTGCAGAGTCTGCTGGCCTTGGAGTTTTGCTTAATATGGATTTGTTACTTGGAACCCTAACACTGGGAAAACATCATATCATGAATCTCCCCATCTTCCCTATATCCGCCCTATGACAGGGATATAGGGAAGATAGCAATAGCACTTAGACTTATATACCGCTTCATAGTGCTTTACAGCCCTCTCTAAGCGGTTTACAGAGTTAGCATATTGCCCCCAACAATCTGGGTCCTCATTTTACCCACCTCAGAAGGATGGAAGGCTGAGTCAACCTTGAGCCGGTGAGATTTGAACCGCCGAACTGCAGCTAGCAGTCGGCTGAAGTAGCCTGCAGTGCTGCACTCTAACCACTGCGCCACCTCGTCTCTTGGGGGAGCCGATGGGGGAGATTCATGATATGATGATTACATAAATAGCTGATGTTATATATAATACTCACCATATTATCATGGTGACTTGCAAGTGACTTCAAGCAATCCAATAGGAGGTCTCACTTTGCTATCAGGTGAGTTGAACGCGTAATATCCACCCTATAAATATACTCAGAGAGCTGTTAGTTGAGGAAGGCAAGAGTTCAAAATGGGAAGTTTGAGGACAATTCAATGAGATCCTCTTCTGTAAAAGGCGGCATGTCAAGAGGTCATACCCAGCTGCTGCTTCATGTTAAGCATGATGGATAGTTCTGTCTCTCCAAAAGATAAGCCAGATAAGAGGCAGAAATGAAATAGACGAAGCAGTCATGTTAGGAATGAAATAAAAGAAATGAGACCACAGTGTTGGTTTTGCTTTAGTTTTTAAGACCCGAATGAAGGCAAATTTGAAATTTGTAAAGAAAAAAAAAACGACAATGATTTTTATTCTTTTCCTTTTCAAGCATGGTGGTCACGGAGTCTTTGAAGAACTAACTACAAAGGCAGAAACTAAAGATCTCGCAAAGACTTTCTAAACGAAATTTCATTCATGGAGTGGACGTTATCAAATTCCTCTATTGCAGTGGTTCTCAACCTTTCTAATGGTGCGACACCCCCCTGCCGCCGCGACCCCCTTCCCGTCCCCTCCCCGCGCGGGATGAGGTGACAAAGGGGGCGTGGCACCAGGGGCGAAATCGTTCTGCACATGCGCAGAGGGTAAAAGAACCCAAATGGCGGCGTCCGGGTGGGTGGGCGAAGTCTCCCGCTTCTGTCGCTACCGGCTGTCCGGCGACCCGCAGGCACGGCCGAACTGGGAGCATTTCACCCCTGCAGTGACGGTGGCACCAAGATGGCGGGCTAACGCATGCAGCGACCCCTGTGAAATGGTCGTTCGACCCCCAAAGGGGTCGTGACCCACAGGTTGAGAACCGCTGCTCTATTGAGTATTTATTACTTTTAAATTCCTTATATAATAATTGTTGAACACATTAATATTCCACATACCATGCTATATCTATATGATGTAGGTTCTCAATTATAGAGGTGTAACATTGTTTATAAAACATACTGTAAACTCCCCCCACTTTAAAAAAAAAGTAGGATTTAGAAATTCTAGTATGAATTGTCAACATCTTTCTCCATCAAACTGGATCTCCTACAAGACCCCAGTATAGGTTACTGGATGCTGGGCTTCAGGTGAAAACTTTCAGTAGAAATAAGTTGTTCCCAAATTCACCAACCTATCTTTCTTTTTCTTTTTATTCCTAGAATAATTTATTAACGTTTGACCTACATCCAGTAAAGTGCAGACATTGTAATGTGATAAATTAACCTCCAACTCCAAAGAAAAGCTCAGTTTAAGATATACTCTTAAATAACTTGGGATTAGGGCAAAATTTTTCTTTTTTTCTTGCTTTTCTTAAAGGTGCTCATGTAAATGTACAATCCCTATCCTGAAATGAATAACATTTTGTTTTCTTTTAATGTAGTAGGTTTTTCATCAAACGGAAACTTGGAATTGAGCAGTAGAACACATACTTTTGAAAATGACTTTCTCCCTCTGCCCTGAAAGTTATACAGGAAAACAGCCCTCGTGCTTTTAAGCAATTTGCAATTTACAGCAATTTATTCAAAAAAGTAAATTTCCTCTTAAGCAACTTCTAATGCTTGACTTCAATGCAAAGTTGTTGCATTAGAAGTCTGTAATAAATGGATTATCTTTAAACTCTCGAATGTGCACCCTTTTCATCTTTCTATATTAGCTATTCAAATTTCTCCCTCCCCTTTCCTTTCTTCTTCCTTTTCTTCTCTTCTACTACTAATTTGAAACCATTTTGCTTGTTTGGCACTTTGCTACGAAGTTAGAAGGTACAGAAAATAAGTAAAGAGTGGAAATATTCGAGTCAGGAAGAAAAGCTTGTCTTTCTTTCATTTTGGCAACCTCCAAAACTGGAATTACTCTGAGTTCCTAGACTTAGTGCTTGGAGAGCTTGCCAATTACACAATTACAGCTAACCAAACATAATTGTTAACCAAAATACAGCGCTGAACAGAAGAAAAGACAGCTTGGCCTCTGGAGAGGAGAGGAAAAATGAATGAGCAAAGAATTGCACATAAATAAAAACAGACAAGCCGAGCACAAATCAGGCTGTGTAACTTAACTTGCTCTGGGAGACAGAGCAAATATTTAAACCAAACCATGCTTGAGTGAACATTGTCCATCATGATGGTAGAAGCCTGATCTCCCCTTTGCTTCACTCACTGGCTGTCAACACCCCCTGAAATTTGCAGCGTATCAGGGGCTGACACTTGTTTCCTTGACATAAGCCAATGATTTGTGTCCCATTCAATTTAGTTCATGTGAAAATACTCATCGCTTCTTGCCGTATGTCAAAGGGTGATAATTGCATTGATCCATTTTTCACCAACAGGCTAGGAAAAGCCAGCCTTTTTTTTTCCCTAGTAACCCACGGCTGCCACTTTTTAGATTTAGAAGGTGGGATCCACTGACTGATTGGATTCCGATCAAACCTGACCAAGCTAGGCATAAACTTAAGTCGTTGTTAAACATGCCAATAAATGAACGACTTTTACAGCAATGTTGCCAGTGAAGATATTGATGGAAGATGTTTATAAAGCCACAGGAAGGGTGATCAAGCTATTATTACCTTTCATGATTGGAATAGATGAAGAGGTTTAGGTTAAAATGCAAAACGGGAGAAAGAGTTGGCTTTTATTCATGCAGGGGTATATATCTTTGTTCTCTGCACTTCTGTCATATAATTAAATTTACGATTCCAACACTACTGCAAGAATCCGTAACTGTATCACATCAAATGTTGTCCAGAAAGACAACACAGATGAGAGAGAGAGAGAGAGAGAGAGAGAGAGAGAGAGAGAGAGAGAGAGAGAGAGAGAGA
>QLTV01001714.1:1380327-1390423 GCA_003457575.1 Thermophis baileyi
CTTCTTTCCTTCTTTTCTTCTTCCTTCTTTCCTACTTTCCTCCCTCCCTCCCTCCCTCCCTTCATGTAGGAGAAGACTTGTGTCTGAATTTGACTTAAAGAATAATCTTCATGATTATGTATTTAGAGAGACTCCATTAATCTCCTGGATATGGAATGCAGTTTTCAATCTCGGTTCCTGCTTAATAAATATTTAATATGTAGCTTGAAGCTCCTTGGGAAAGAGCCTACTCTTGGCCTACACTCTACAACATTGCTACGAAAGACCTATTAACAGAACAAAAGCCCTGAGGCTCATCTTTTCCTTTCCCACTCCCACTCTATGCACATATACTGTATATACCCCATGCAGGCAGCTATCGGCTGAGAGATGGGTCTTAATGGAATGCACATCATTATTTCTAAGACTGCAGCAGAAGTCTTGCAGAAGAAAGAAGAATTGCATAGTAAGAGAATATCTATCAAAAGGCTTTCATGAGCTGTGTTTTGGATGACTCGTAGTTGAAACCTCGCCATCTTTTCTTAGAAGGGGTATGTATGTATGTATGTATGTATGTATGTATGTATGTACGTACGTACGTACTCATGCATGTTCAGGTTTGGTCCATGTGGTGAAAGGTGGTGGTAATGTGTGATTTCAAGCAAAAGGAACGTTGTCAGGATTCTAAACTCCACCATGTTTTAAGCTATCATTGTAGTTTTAAACTATGGGGCATCTATATGTCCCTATAAACTATAGGGCATCTATATGCATCTATAAGGGGACGTGGTGGCTCAGTGGCTAAGACGCTGAGCTTGTCGATCAGAAAGGTCGGCAGTTCGGCAGTTTGAATCCCTAGCGCCACGTAACAGAGTCAGCTCCCGTTACTTGTTCCAGCTTCTGCCAACCTAGCAGTTCGAAAACATGTAAAAATGCAAGTAGAAAAATAGGGGCCATCTTTGGTGGGAAGATAACAGTGTTCCGTGCACCTTCGGCATTTAGTCATGCCGGCCACATGATCACAGAGACGTCTTCGGACAGCGCTGGCTCTTCGGCTTAGAAATGGAGATGAGCACCGCCCTCTAGAGCCGGGAACGACTAGCACATATGTGCGAGGGGAACCTTTACCTTTACCTTATGCATCTATAGGGTGCAATTTATAGCTTCGGAGCAGCTCCAAACTATGGAATATTGAATGAGTTACTATATTTTCATATTACAGTTTTACGGGGATAATGACACTGCTAGCAACTACTGTTTCTGGGAAGCATCATATTGCTTCCATAATGTGGCTAGCAGACCCTCCTCATGACGTTTCATGGAAAGGTTTTACTTATTTATTTATTTTCCCCAACTGAGGTCTCACGCTGAGAAAGAGCATAGTTTCAAAGGAACAACGAGTGAGCCTCTTTATTTTATTTCTTCTTTCCAAAGTACAGTATCTTGTATAAACTTCTTCACAACTTTGGCTTGTTGTCAGCTTAACATATATATTATAGAAAAGGCTAGGAGGGGGGGTAGGGTTAGGGTTGGCGTGGTCGAGCTCAGCGACACAGTGCAAATTTCGGGTCTCCCGAAAAAGCGCTGAATCCCATCGTCGTTGGGGGTCCTTGAGACCCGAAGCTGACCTGGAGGGTTAGTGAGGAACCGGGGCACGGGCTGGCAGGAGGGGGGAAAGCGCAAATTCCCCCAAACATCATCATCACCTTATAATGACCCCATAATCCCTTGCAGGCTGGAGTCTGGGCAACTGAATGGAGCTAGCAGAGTGTTTAATGGCCAGATGCCCTTCCTGTCGCCAATGCGGAGTTTTGTTCAGCAGATATATTCTCAGTGTGCCCAGAGGGAGAAATATCTGCCTCTACCTAGGATCATACTCACAGCCTCCTGATTGTGAAGTGAGAGCTCCACTTCTAGGACACCGCAGCACTCCTGCCATCTTAATATTTCTTATGTTTACGAAATATATGGTTTGCAGGATCCTAATGCCTATTAAGAAGATAGACTCAAAAATGTAAGCAAATTGAAGACATCATACTCGATTTGGAACAACATTCAAATTGTGACTGATACGATCATAACTTTAACAGCCGCTTTATTTCAGTGAGGCCCAGAATGTCTCCAAAGCAACATGCCATAACTGAAGATTTAGGATTCATTAGAACCTAATATCAATAGATTTTGCTGTGGAGACAACATTTTGAGTTGGGATGCAAACCTCTGATGAATTTCAATGCACGTTGTGTTCATTGCAAGTCTACTGTTGTTCATATTGAAGAAGGAAGCAAGAGATTCTATCAACATTCTGACATTTAGCATCCTTTGGATTCTGCTCTACGATTTGGGTGAAATTAAATATCATCATGCCTCCCAGTTATCCCAATGACACATGTCTCGTTTTGTCAATCTGGATGTGGGCACAATAATATGCATCATTGGATTAAATTTGCAAAGAAAGCACAAAAGGTACCAAAGCATTGCCTTCTGATGCCATTTCAGATCCAAATAAAATTTCCTTGGGGAAAAAAAATGCATTAAGGATGTATGAAGCATCATGATGAGATGTACAGGGTAGCATTTATTCCCCTTTATTAATCCACATTTTTCACCGGGGAACCTAGTAACTAGCTATGAAATATAACAGTGCATGGAAATGCTACATTCCTGTGATGTTCACAGCTCTTTATAGGTAATATAATTCTGATAATTTCATTTGCCTTTAACTCATTATGGGGTGTCCTAATGTTTCTTTTCCAATTGAGCAGCTTTCAAATTCAAGGTTCCTTAATGAACCTCAGCTTTCTTTCCTTCTCTTTTTGGACTAGTGGGAGCAATAGCTACTTAACAGCTCCACAGGGCTCAAAAGCACAGATAGAGCTTTGTGTGTTCATTAGGACTCAATAAAATGGAGCACTAAAACTTTTATAGCTGAAAAGAATGGGTCACCTTGTTACCATCAAGGTAGGGGAATAGTGATGTCACATATAGGCTGCAAGTTTTTTTTTTCCTTCCTAAAATCACTTTATGGTCCCAATATATTTCTATAGAATTTTTATCCCAAAGAATCAAAATCTGTAAAAAAGTTCTCTGGAAGAGAAATCAATGCAGTTGTATCATATAAGCTTAATTAATGAAAAGCAAGACATTTGGAGTTGTAGCAATTTTCAAGATGGACCAAGGACATTCTGAGCCATTCAATTCAACACATTTGTGCTCTGGGATTTATATAATGAGGAATTTTCCAAGTCATGAAATTTATAGAATCTTGTTTCACAGCTGGCTGCACAGAGACCGTAATAAAACTATTACAGGTCTGGAAGACTTTTGAACCACTTTTCTCAGTCTGGATGAGAATCAGCCACGGTGGCGCAGTGGTTAGAGTGCAGTACTGCAAGCTACTTCTGCTGATCACCAGCTGCCAGCAGTTTGGCAGATCGAATCTCACCAGGCTCAAGGTTGACTCAGCCTTCCATCCTTCCGAGGTGGGTAAAATGAGGACCCAGATTGTTGGGGGCAATATGCTGACTCTGTAAACCGCTTAGAGAGGGCTGTAAAGCACTGTGAAGCGGTATATAAGTCTAAGTGCTATAGTGCTATCGTATCTTGGTAAATTCCACGTGTGCTGCTCCTATAAACTGACCGTGATATACACCAGTGTTGTTTTAGGATCTGAAGAAGGAACGGCCATCATCATCAACATCCAAGCCACATCTGAGCTGTGCCAAGACAGTGGCACAGAAGTTCTCCCCTTCAGAGACAAGATAGAAACAAATGGGTCATTAGAAGAGAGAGGGCAGTGTGTGAGACTCTGGCAGAATCTTCTCCTGAAAGTGCATTTAGCTGGATTCGTGTAAGTTTACAAATTTCTCTCATATCCTCCAGGAAAGATTAAGAACCACTCCTCAAGAGATCCTTCCTCCAAGGACAAGAAAAAGAATAGAATAGAATAGAATAGAATAGAATAGAATAGAATAGAATAGAATAGAATAGAATAGAATAGAATAACAGAGTTGGAAGGGACCTTGGAGGTCTTCTAGTCCAACCCCCTGCTTAGGCAGGAAACCCTACACCACTTCAGACAAATGGTTATCCAACATCTTCTTAAAAACTTCCAATATTGGAGCATTCACAACTTCTGGAGGCAAGTTGTTCCACTGATTAATTGTTCTAACTGTCAGGAAATTTCGCCTTAGTTCTAAGTTGCTCCTCTCCTTGATGAGTTTCCACCCATTGCTTCTTGTCCTGCCTTCTGGTGCTTTGGAGAATAGGTTGACACCCTCTTCTTTGTGGCAACCCCTGAGATATTGGAACACTGCTATCATGTCTCCCCTAGTCCTTCTTTTCATTAAACTAGACATACTCAGTTCCTGCAACCGTTCTTTATATGTTTTAGCCTCCAGTCCCCTAATCATCTTTGTTGCTCTTCTCTGCACTCTTTCTAGAGTCTCAACATCTTTTTTACATCATGGCGACCAAGAGGTTTGGATATTTTGCCCTCCACCAAAATAGCTACCATATCACCCCTAAATAAATTTGAGAGAGCCATTTCAGTTTATCATAAGCTCAGATTTGTTGATTTTAGGGCGAAAAAACCCTCACATGATCCTTCAGTCTGGGATAGAAAAAGGTGTCCCTCAACTGTTTTAAACCATAACTCCTCCTCCACATATTTAAATTCAAAAAGGGAAAGGATAATATTGCACACTGTCATGGATAAAAGTCAAGAAATGGTCTGTATATATGGTTAGTTGAATCATCACAAAATGCAGGGTACAGAAGAATGGAATAAGTGACATGAAAGCAGATTCCAATCCAGTAGTAAGACCAAGCATTTAAAGAAATGGTGGGCTTTGCTTCACTGTATACATGGAGCCAAAGACTAGAGAATTTTCCAACAGGAATGTTTTAATTTGGATTTTTGCATTGATCAAAACGATACTTTAATGGTCTGAATGTCTCCTTCCAGCTCTATTATGAATTTATGAATCCCATCCTCGTCGCCACTGTTGAGTTGTGGGAATGATGACAGGAGACAGACTTCAAAAGGAACTTCTTTACTAGGCAACTTCTCTGTACAACCAGCAACTTGCAGTCTGACAGCTAGCCCTTTTATAGGGAGCTGTCGGATGTAACAACCAATAGGATTTGAGCATTCTCCCGCTCAAATGCTGGACCTGAGTGGAACCATGTATGCAAACAGTACATAACAAAAACATGGTTCCATATTTGGTTGATCCCTTTGCTTTCCACTTCTTCTAATAGAAATACAAACAATCCCTTTGTCAGGCCTGGAAACCATCTTGGGCCTTGGATCTTCAGACCTGTCACATTTAGTGCTGTGGGAAACTGGGAGGTGGGATTGTGTGAGTGGGGAACTATAGTCAAAATAACATTCCTTTCTCCGAGAATCAAGGTCATTCTCCCCTGTACCTGGAGAGGTGTGCCTGGGAGGCATCTCCAGTTGAGATGGTGCATATTGATTGGACAATGTGGTGGACATGTGGGTGCTGGGGCAAGGACTTGAACTTTCTTTTGGGTGTGGAAAACCGGAAGCTTTCAGATTCGGGTTTTCCCCAAATGTGCCAATATGACATATCTAATAAAATGGAACTTTGAGGAAACTCAAGCCTCGGAGTTTTCTTTCGTTGGGGGTGTTACTTGGAACCCTGACACCCTTGCAATTTATAAATTGACAGTGTCTTGGGACACTAAAACAGAGATTGTTTTCTTGCAGAGAAAGCCACAAATACCTTATCCTCTCTCACCTGTAGCATACCAAGGATTTTTTTGGTGGTTGAAATCCTTATGCATACAATCACCCTATTAACTTGTAATTTCGAAGTGTTTGAAGATCTTCATTTAGTTAAAAACTCTGGAGGGATCTGACAGGCTAATTGCCGAATTATATTCCAGGATGTCATTAAAAACCTAACCTTGTTCCCAGACTGAGCATGTTGGATAGGGATCTGAGCATTACATATCATCTGGGAACCAAGTGCAGGTAAATATTAGCATTCGCTATCTTTTTTATTTCTGCTGACACAGATTTATCCATCATAAAAATGACATTTTCCTAATGAACATATCTAAAGGAGAATTATGTTTGCTCGGGGTCCTATTATGATGGGGCCTGAGGAGCTACAGACAGGAAAAGGTCTATGGCAGCCTGTTCTGTGCATTAACTTTCAGAGTGGCTTCTTCACCTTCCTCATTTAAACTGAGCAAAGAACAGCTCTTTATCTGTCACCATCTTGGATTCATCAGAAGCAACTGTTCCAGTTGCTATTCAGAAACCCTGAGATGGCAAAGTCATTCATACTGGACAAAAAAAAAATTTACAATCATTTACAGATTGTAAAAAATGGATGCTGTGTTGTAATGGAGCTGATTGTATATTTTATACAAAATATGGATTTTGTATAAAAAATCTACTGTAAAAGAAGTCGGAAGTCATTCTATTTTCTATTTTTTCTTTCCCCCCGCCTTATTTATTTTGTTGCACTTCTGTTTGCTCTCTCTTTATTCTTTTTTCCCTCCCTTCTTTTCTATTTTCTTTCCGGATTATTGGTTTTTGTTAGTTTTTATCTTTCTATTTTAAAATTTAATAGAGTAGTGTTTTTTTTTAAATAAAGAAGCAACTGTTTCATGATCCATGATTCAATCCTTCCATTATGCAGAGAGATGGTAAAGTGATTCCTTAAAACCTTCTTTTTTTTAAAAAAAAAAATCCTATTAAAAATCATGAAAGACAGGGGGATTGGGTGTATTTTATCCACTGTACTAGATGGTGAAGAGTGAAGGGCATTTTCTATGCTGTTAACATTCAGTGTGCTCTGGCATTCAAAAGAAATCAACGCCCTTTGCCAAGATGGTGCATGTAATGTAACACTTCCTGGAATGACCATGTAATGGTGTGATCAACATCATATGCATTAAATTTCCAGAATTCCAACATCCCAAAAATTGACACAAAAATCCATATAGATACATATGCAAAGTTGTTTCATTATGAGTATTTGTGGCACAGTGATTAGAATGCAGCATTACAGGCTAACACACTGCTCACTGCCAGGCGTTTGATTCTGACTGGCTCAAAGTTGACTCAGCCTTCTATCTTTCTGAGGTTGGTGAAAGGAGGAGCCAGATTGTTGGGGGCAATAGCGCCTTACCTTCGCGGGCAGTCAAAGTGAGCAGAGCGGGCGAGGTGCAGAGATCAGCTGGTCTGCGTGGTCTGGGCAAGCGAGCGAAGGAGCCAGAGAGTAGCTGGGTGCAGGCGTAACTCTAGCCACCGGCCAAGGCGGGCGAGGTGGGGGGTGGGGCAGGCAAGGCGGGGCCAGCCAGTGGTGCAATTAGCCGGTTCTCTGAACTGTGCAAAATCTTAACAACCGGTTCACCTAAACCGATCTGAACTGTCTGAAGCCCACCTCTGGGCAATACGCTGACTCTGTAAACTGCTTAGAGAGGGCTGTAAAGCACTGTGAAGCAGTATATAACTCTAAGTGCTATTGCTATTATCATTTGGAAGTGTGAAGATACATACATCTGAACAGAACTTGTATTCAGTAAAATGAAGAATTTTGGTAAAGATAAAACAGCATTGATGTACAAAGGCCATACATATATGTAGGAATGGCAGTTCATAAACTTTTATCATTACATTATATTAAGAGCCGTGGTGGCACAGTGGTTAGAATGCAGGACTGCAGGCTACTTCTGCTGACTGCCAGCTGCCTGCAATTTGGCAGTTTGAATCTCACCAGGTTCAAGGTTGACTCAGCCTTCCATCCTTCCGAGGTTGGTAAAATGAGGACCCAGATTATTGGGGGCAATATTCTGACTCTGTAAACTGCATAGAGAGGGCTATAAATCACTGTGAAGTGATATATAAGTTTAAGTGCTATTGCTATATACACATCCAATTATGTATATAACATTATATTTAACAGTGTACAAATTCCTTTGAAGAAATCAGCTGTCCCTGCCTATAAACAACCATCAATTAACTCCCTGAAAGTCAGATAAATAATTTTAAAAGTTAAAGATATAATCTTCCCCTGGGCAAATTCTAGACTTTAAACTCTTTTCTAAACTACATATGACTATATAATTTATCTACAGCCAGAATCTCCCACCAGTACCGCAATATTCTTCACACTTCTCCAATGTGTTGAAAAGTCTACTTAAGTTCAACTTCGTCTTAGCAAATCCATCCATCAGCACTAGTGGTCATCTCAAACTGACACATGTGTTTTCAATGTCTTTATTACTGATGGGGCTAAAATTCCAAAGTGAAGCTTTAAGAAATGATCTCTCACGGCCCAAAGCACTTCTGGATCCTACACCCCAATCTCTATTTTATTTGCCTTCTTTCCTTAGCACACCAAACTCTGCTTTGCCCATATTATGTTGTTCAACATAAATGCAAGCTGACAGTCTTCACTGAGACAGTTGCTAAAGCAATCTGAAGCCCATAGGCACAAATACTCTAATAAATACAGATACGTTACGGGCTGAAGGTGCCGTAAGAGTCTTTGTCATTTCTCACTGAACCACTTCTTGTTTAGTTAGTTTGAGGTTAACCCCAATTGCTTAATGAAGTCCATTACTGTGTGGTACATACAGCTACGTCTTTCAGCCTTTCTGGCCCTGTTTAAATTAAGGGCCCTAAATGGTTAAAAGGCTATTGACAACTGCATTTTCCTCTTTAGGCGAACAAAACACCAAGATGCATTCTATCTCCATTAGCTCTGAGCACATCCATTTGTCTCTCACTTAAAATGAAACAAGATCGTCTCTTCAGCAAAGGTAGCCCCCATTCCCGCTATCGATGTGAGTCTGCAGACTACTAGTTCATTAAAATTAAACATCCATTTAACCACTGGAGTAATTAAAGTTTATCTATATCCTGTCTCTCTGCCCTTGCTTTCAGATGTCACTTGAAAGATGTTGTATCCTGAATGATAGAGAGATGATAGGTAGAGAGATGATAGAAGATAGATAGATAGATAGATAGATAGATAGATAGATAGATAGATAGATAGATAGATAGATAGATAGAAAGAGAGAGAGATAGAGAGAGAGAGAGAGAGAGAGACAGTGAGAGAGAGAGAGAGAGAGAGAGAGAGAGAGAGAGAGAGAGAGAGAGAGAGAGAGAGAGAGAGAGAGAGAGAGAGAGAGAGAGAGAGAGAGAGAGATATGTTAAATAGATAGACAGACAGACAGAAGTTTCCTGACAGTGAGAACAATTAATCAGTGGAATGGTCTGCCTCCAGATGTTACGGATGCCCCATTACTGGAGGCTTTAAGGAGAGATTAGACAGCCATTTGTACAGAATGGTACAGGGTCTCCTGCTTGAGCAGACCTTATAGCACTTTTCTTGTCCAACCCCTGGGCTCTGAATATGCGAAGGGACCCATTTTATGGCTTTACTGTTAATTATCTCTGGTGTGTATATTTATTTTGGATGTTTCTATTGTTTTAAAATGCTTTTCATTGTTGCAATAGCTTTTAAGCCACCCAGAGTCATTGACTGAGATGGGTAGCTATAGAAACTGAATAAAGAGTCATAATATACTGTAATACCTGGAGACAGAAGAAGAGAAGAGAAAGAATTGGAGAAGATAGCAGGATACAAAGACCTGCAAATAGAAAGAGAAACACTGTGGCAAAAGAAAGCAAAGGTAGTACCAATAGTGATAGGTGTTTTGGATGCAAACTCAAAGCATCTGGAGCAGCACTTGAACACAGAAGTGGGATTCAGCAGGTTCTGACCAGTTCTGGAAAACCGGTAGCGGAAATTTTCAGTAGTTCGGAGAACCGGAAAATACTACCTCTGACTGGCCCCGCCCCTATCTATTCTCTGCCTCCCGAGTCCCAGCTGATCGGGAGGAAATGGGGATTTTACAGTATCCTTCCCCTGGAGTCGGGAGGGAATGGAGATTTTGCAGTATCCTTCCCCTGGAGTGGGGAGGGAATGGAGATTTTGCAGTATCCTTCCCCCAGGAGTGGGGAGGGAATGTGGATTGTGCAGTATCCTTCCCCTGGAATGGGGAGGGAATGGAGATTTTGCAGTATCCTTCCCCTGGAGTGGGGTGGGGATGGGTTTTTGGGGGAAGT
>QLTV01001714.1:1394214-1406439 GCA_003457575.1 Thermophis baileyi
AAGAAGAAGAAGCAGAAGAAGAAGAAGAAGAAGAAGAAGAAGCAGAAAGAAACTATTTCGTACTGATCCGATAACAAGTAGTTGGTATACTTACATGACAGGTGAGTTATATTGATCAAAATAAAATTTGGACAGAAAGAAATTTATTGTGTGTGTGTGTGTGTATGTGTGTGTGTAATTTTTGTTACGTTGTATTTTTATGTTACGTTACATTATGCTATGTTGTTATGTTTTCTAGGGGCTCTTACTGCTCAGTCCCCCAACCTGCTGTTCTACTGCATCTCAATAGTATTGACTGCACGTTTTCAAGGCAATGCCAAAGCATTGTGCCCCCAAAAGTCTTAACCCTGGTGGGATGTTGTGGCTTCAGTCATGCAAAAAGAGTTGAGATGTTCAGCAGAAACACCATATTAACTGGAGAGCTCAACTCTCTAAGCCATGTGCCTAATAATATAACTTCCTTTCTTCTGAAATAGTATGACCTGCCAAATAAAATGAACATGATGTGTGCGTGCTCACACCCGCACCCACACACACACACACACTTGTGGAGTTTCATTTTGTTGTTATTAATGTGTTTTATACCCTTGCTTAGGGAACATAAACAAATCACAGGTTCTTTTAATATCGCTGTTAAACTGTAGTTCATCACAAAGACCCCATATGAAAGCATGCATTTAGAGTCGGTTGCCTATGGTAATGCATATGTATGGCCAAGTAGCAATTTTCCATGCGTGGAAATATTCCATGGAAATGTAGTTTGAGAAAGATGAGAGTTGGATATATTCACAATGCATTTGTTACAAAGGTTGCATGCAAAAAGAAATTTAGGCTTTCGCCTTACAGTTTTATTTAGCGTCCTCATGTGGAGTTTTGATGAAACAGACTAAAATATGAATATGATACTGTTGGTGTTGCTGGCATGCTTTGCCAGAATATTCTGAAGCTCACCAAACAAGGGCTAAAGTTTGAATCAGGGGCAGAAACTCAATATCAGCAATTATGCATATAAGATTCAAAGTGCCTGTACTCTTGGCTATCCCCAATACAATATTCAACATTCCTTGAGGCCATATACTATACTTAATCCTGAATCTTTATAGCAACTGCCTGTATTGGCTCATGAGTGTTCTCCTATTTCATCTCTTTAAGAAACAAGAAATGCTCACAACTGCATCAAGAAAACACTTTGGGCAACATTATATAATCCAGAGTGCCTTCACACTCATAAAAACATGCCACCAGTGAAGCAGAAACAAAATTTCTGGTCACTGTTGAGTCAGCTTCAGTTTTTGCTTTGGGCTTCTTTGTTCTTCCTTCACCATCTTCAGTGTAAATAAAATTAAAGTGACAGGTCTTACATATTTTAGTAAGCAGGGATATGGCAGAGGATTATTGGCGAGGTTTGCTTAATTCCATACAAATAAAATTATGTGATGAGTAATCTAATCCAACTATAGATTTCTTGGGTATCAAAATCTTTCCCAGTGTGGTGTTGCTCAGTGGAGTATCCTATGAAACTTGGAAACAAGGTCAAGGAAAATGCAGCATTACACTACTTGAACACCATTGGCATTGACAAAAATCCCCATTAGTTAATTGCAAAAGGCAGCTTTACTTGGAACAGTTTACATCCTGCAGCAAGACTTTTAACACCATTAAACAACAGCATCTACCTATCCCAGATCCTTGGTAAGGTCTCAATAGATGAGAAAGATTAAAAATGATTTACCACCAGCTTATCAGGTACTTAAGAGCCAACAGCGGGACAAGGAAACAACAATCAATGACTTAATAGCCAGCTATCAACAACCTAATTAACAACTAAAAGCAATGCACAACCAGGTACCATATAAATGCAATGCATAGAAGAGCTCAGTGGACATATTCTGAAGAGAGAGAGAGAGAGAAGTTTCCTGATGATGGACTCCAGCATGAGCCCAAAAGCTGGGAAGAATAAACCTTTGGTGACCAACTCAGATTAGATCCTGCAAAAATGTCAAATCCAATCTAAACACCTGTCTAATTTTGTGGCCAACCATAATAATGTGGAATTTTAGAGATGGAATCAGGGGTGGGCTCCAAAAATTTTAGCAAGGGGTTCTCTGCCCGGTTGCTGGGTGGGTGTGGCCATGGTGGGCGTGGTTTAGTTGGCCTCCTGCACTACAGCAGGGGGGGGTGTTTTGCCCTCCCTAGGCTCCGGAGGCTTTTCTCGAGACTCCGGGAGGGCAAAAATGGCCTCCCCAGGCTCCGGAGGCCCTCTGGCAGTTCGGACCGGTTCTATAGAACTGGTAATGGGAATTTTCCCCCGCTTGCTGAACTGGCAGCGATGGCCAGCTGGACACGCCCCCAAACTGGCTCTATCAGTGGCACCATAGGTGCCGCCATCTTGTTTTTTGCTTCTGCGCATGCGCAGAAGCTGGGTTTTTAGCACTGCGCCCACGCGGCGTGCCCGTGTGGCACGTGAGGAAGCAAACCGGCAGCAAGGTAAGCCAGAACCCACCCCTGCCCTCTGGGCCCGTTTCCAGCCTTCACGAACTTCTGGTAGGCCCGTTTTTCTCCCTCCCTGAACCTCCGTGCGTGCCCTGCACTTACCTGCATCCAAAACGGGACTCCTGGGAGGGGCGGGGTGGGAGGGGCGAGGCCAGCCAGGAGTGGGATTTGGGGGTTATCTGAACTGCACAGAATCTTAGCTAGAGGTTCTCCTGAACCCCTGCAAATCCCCAGCAGCCCACCCCTGGATGGAATAGATTAGGAGAATTTTCAAAGTCTGTTCTACATTCTACTTCATTTATGAGTTATTAACGAATTGCAGATATTGTAGGAATGCCCTTAAGATGCCCATTGAGGCTCACAAATCATGATAAACCCAAAAGAGATTTTCCTGTTCTTGGTTATCTGGTATTCAATAGCACTAGAGGAATTTTCAGAGTGGGGTTAACACCTTGGTTCAAGCATTAAAATAGCACATCCTAGTTTGAATGATTGCAGCTTTTACTCTTCTGGGATATTTTGCCCCCTTCTTTTCCTGCTGTCACCTAGAGAATATTTTCTTCTCCTACTGTATAATATAATTCAAGGGAAATATAGTTACATACCAGCCTGGCAGGGAAATCAGCTTAAAGTGATCAAGTAGTGCATCATTTTTGTGTGCAGAGATATCATGCCTTCTAATATGTGCTGTTACAATAAATAGTTTGCACACTTCTGGAAAAAAAAGAAGAATTACATAGAAGCATGTCATGGGCAATTAAATGGAGGAATGGAAAAAAAGAGCATTAGATGCATATTTATCATCCTACATACCCAGCAAGTGTGTTTATGAGAGGTGCAGGAAGTAAGCCCTTCACCAAGGACATGGACTTTGATAAATAAGCCCATTTTATTCTTGCTAGTAAATGCTCATGCACTCAATACTTTTCACTTTAAGCCCCGGGATGACAGTTTCCCTGGAAAGCTGACAGCCAATGCATACAACATTCAAACTGTGGAACCAGTAGAAGCATAAATACTATTTCTGGCAGAACTATAGACATAAGAAGCAACTTTGGTCTCAAATACCTTGATGCTCAATGTTATAATTAAGATACAAATTGGGGATGGAAATGACCTAAATTTGACTTGTTCCTTTGTGCTAGGAACTGTGTTCCAGCTTGGGATAAAGCTCGAATCACCTAGGATGAAGCTGATGGACTTCTTTTTCCTATACCCAAGATAGGAAGGACATTTCCTGTCTGATTCAAAATCTTTTGTAAATATCTAACTTGTTAGACGTTGTTTGGATATATTGTTTGGCAACTCCAAATCTCAACCAACAAATGCTCTGTCTTACACATTGGCAAAAAAAAAATCAGAACACAAAATACAAGCTGGGTGGATACGACCTTGTAGACGACCCTCACTCTGTCAAGGACCTTGGTGTACTCATCTCTAATGATCTAAGTTGAATACAATTGAGAATGTCCAGAGATATTTCACGAGAAGAGTCCTTTGTTCGCAACAGAATACCTTATGCCACCAGACTTGAAATTTTAGGCTTAGACAACTGAGAACTTTGCCGTCTTCGATCCGACCTAAGCGTAGTACATAAAATTATCTGCTACAATGTCCTACCTGTCAAATGAATACTTCAGCTTCAACCACAACAATACACAAGCACACAATAGATACAAACTTATGGTAAACCACTCCAAACTTGATTGCAGAAAATACGACTTCAGTAACAGAGTGGTCAATGCCTGGAATGCACTACCTGACTCTGTGGTTTCTTCCCCAAACCCCCAAACCTTTAACCTTAGACTGTCTACTGTCGACCTCACCCCATTCCTAAGAGGTCTTTAAGGAGCATGCATAAGTGCACCAGCGTGCCTACTGTCCCTATCCTAATGTTCCCTTTTATTTGTATCCATTTCATGTGTTCATAATCATGTTTATACTTATATCTGTTATGTAATTCATGCTTGACGAAATAAATAAATAAAATAAATAAATAAATATAGCATGAAGCTACAAAATGCATTTCTTCTAATACCTGCACTGGAAATAGGAGAATGGACTCCTTTTAGAACCTGTGAATGTAAAATGTCTTGCTTAAGAAAGGAGGGACGAGAATCTCCAAAACAATGAAGACTAAATGTGGTCAATGAGCAGAGGGCCAAAGGAACTCTGGAGTGGAAAGAGAATGGAATTCAGTGGTTAGAGCTTTCTGCCCGGCAGATTTTCTTTGCAGTTTTCTCTTCTGCCCTGTCAAAAAAAAAAAAATGTTCACAGCCTTTAATCTGAACTTTTGTGGAAGAACAGCTACTTAAAAATAGACTTCTCAGAATCAGTCAACTGAAACAATCAGACTAAGACCAGGGTATGTTATATGAAATATCTTCAGGCAATTTGCCTGCATGAGTAACTTATTGAGCTCATATGGTTATGGAACACATTGCAACAAGATTTGAAAATGACCTCTCAGTTAAATGTCATTTAATGGCTTGGAGATATCGTGATCTGGAAGGAAGGAAGGAAGGAAGGAAGGAAGGAAGGAAGGAAGGAAGGAAGGAAGGAAGGAAGGAAAGAAGGAAGGAAGGAAGGAAGGAAGGAAGGAAGTTTAGCAAGGACCATTTCAATTCATCTGGAAGAAATACTCCATAAAGTAGTTGTGGGATTATAATCACACCCTCTCAATTAAATTTGGAACTGCCTTTCTGTAATTTAGGACAATTATCCATCCATAATTTTCTAGTGCTAGAGAACTTGTTCTTTTCTTCTTCTTTTTTCTCTGTATGATGTCTCTTCAGGAATTTGAATGGGTCTGTCAGTTCCTGTTCAGTTAAACAAAGTTGTTTCAAGTTTCCACTCCCCTGATCATCCTTCTTGCCCATCTCTGCATCTGCTCCACTTTCTCTGAAGCATTCTTAGATTGTGGTGCCCAGAATCTGTTAGGCTAAAATGCAGTAAATTAATGTATTAATCATTGAGTTGTGTGAACCCCACCAGCATGGTTAGTTTATGGCTCAGTAGGTTCCATTACTTTGCTTCAGTAAATGCAAAGTTAAGTAAATTGGTTAGGGTTTTTCCTAACCCTAATCCATCTTCAAAACTAAATTAACTTCTAGTTGTAAATTCACGAGCATTTACCAGTTTTGTTCCTCATGACTTGTGGAAACTGCCAACCATGAGGATCTCAGTGGCAGGCCTACCTTCATACAGCATGTACTGTATTAAAGTCTTTCCTCCCATCCTCTGGATTTAGCTTTCTTTTCATGCTCCTTTCTTTCACCCTTTTTTTTTCTATTTTCCCCGAGGCTAATAATTCAATCAAAGTTACTTTAGACTTTTTAAAGTGCTTTGCTTTCTCACACCCAACTCTTCACATCATCCACTGTTCTTATCCCCATCCCATAGAAAATACAGTTCTATCACACTTCAGTGGAGATTATTGCTTAAGTTTTTCTTCCCTTACCCCAAATTATTATCCCAAGGATGTTGATCATGTTTAAGCACATTTATCTTGGGGTATTGTTTGAAAATTTGAGTGGCCATACAGAATATGATTGGCCTTGTTGAGTTTAGCGTGTTCTATGATTGTGATTTCTAAATTAAATTTTAAGCCTATGGTTATTAGGTCAATTGTTGTGAGCCGCCCAGAGTCCCTTGGGAGTTGGGCGGCATACAAATTTAATAAATAATAATAATAATAATAATAACAATCATCATCATCATCATCATCATCATCATCATCATCATCATCATCATCATCATCTAGCCAAATGCAGTGTGTGTGTGTGTGGGTATACAATAATTTAATATATAGATAAAATATGATAAAATTATATTTTGGCATCACCCCTACAATCTACCTCAATCAGTCCCGCATATGCAGATTTCAACCGAAGCATTTTGCTTAAGTACTGTGCTAAATGTTATTTTCAGATTCTGGCCGCACATAAGGTAAGTTGTTTTGATATGGGGATCCCACCAAATGTCGGGCTTATTCAATAAACCATTACATAAGATAAAATTTAGAAGAAGTTGTAAATCCAAGCTCAGGGTCTACAAAGTCACTTTCCCACAGTTTTCAAGAAATATTGATCTTTCTTTATCTGTAAAGTGATCAGGCTGGAGAGGGAAATAGAAAAAAAAAAGGCTACAAAATGTCTGGGGAACAGACACCTTAATTTTTAATTCTCCAAAAATGTTGCCAGGGAAACTGCAGGGAATCAAGACTGACTGGAAGGCAAAAAATAAATGAATGAATGTATATACTTTTTTTTTTTTTACAAAAATCGTGTATATTAAAAATAATATACTTGTTAAACAATCCTTAGCAACAAACCAGATTTTTCTTCTTTTAAAATGATTACTTTGTGTGTGTATGTGTGTGGGGGTATCTTTCAGTGCAAATCCAGTGCAAATTTAACTGAGAGTAAAACTGACAAAACTCAGTTTGATTTTGTTTTGAGTAGGCACATGTAAGTTTCCAAGGAGCTCGGTTTGGGGTGATTTGTGAATTCTCAGCTGAAGTTGTTATTTCTTTATTGACCTGAGATGTCAGAGACAATATGGTTTTAGCAATGCATGGAAAGAGTTGTTAGCTCTGAAATAACCATTAATTAAAGTATCTACAGGCAGATTTCCAGTAGTGGTATTCAGCCGGTTCTATCCGGATCGGGCGAACTGGTAGCACTGACTGCGGGATGCCCCGCCTACCCGTGCGGACACGCCCGCCCACCCTGATGTAAGCATGTCACGTTTTTGACGCTGTGCGCATGCGCAGAAAGCTTTGTGCATGCGCAGATGAGGCGCATGTGAGCGAAACGAGCGTGCGCGTGCATGCGCTCACATTTGTGAACCGGTAGGGAAGGTAAATGAATACCACCCCTGCAGATTTCGTCGGATCGGTTTTCTCCTTTAAGGTAACCCACTAATGTAAAAAATAGACTAAAATGAGACACACAAGCAACATCCTGTTCAATTAGGGGGTTGGAAAATGAGTGCGGTCATGCTTTGAATCTTAAATTTTTAAAAAAACAAACAGCAAAATAATGCATTGATGAATAAAGCCATTCTGGTTTCTGGAAGACCCAGCTGCTCTTCAGTTCAAATTATGGCTGCTTTCCATCATAATCCACCGGACAGGTGAAGTCTCGGTCTAGCTTGAATTGCTGGGGATCACAGAAATGACAATTGTGCTTTTCTGACTGAAATATCTTCAGCCACAGAAGCAGCATGATTTATCTTTAGATCAAGTCATGGAAGTTACAGCCTTTGTGGAGCTAGGTAAAATTTGGTCATATAAAAGTTAGCCAGAAATGTCTACAGGAGATTTCCTTCTACTTTGGTACATTTTGTGGTCATGGTTTCCAGATTAGCTAACAACATTAACAAGTCTTTTGTGACATATATTTCTCCCCTTGTTGGAGGAACCAGAGTTGAAATTAAAATAGCATTTTCACCTTACTGTTCATCAATCCACACCACGCACGCACACACACACACACACACACACACTGTACAAAGGTTGTTGTTGTTTTTTTGCTTCCTCCAAAGAGTTCGGGCTGACACATCCTACAACCAAAGCACGCATGGTCAGTTTCAATCATGATTTGTTGAAGAAGCAGTAATGATGACGTTCACTGTACTATGCCATAAACCATTTTGTGCAAATGTAATACCTTACTGTTAGCTGGCTTTATCTGCTAACTATAGTTATTAGTTTTAGTATTTATGACTCTTTGTGGCTTATAGAAGTCTGATTAATTTTGCGATTTGCTAAATTTAAGCAAGCCAGTTGCCTTTTTATCTTCTATATTTCTTATTATTGTAATTACTATAGCTTTTTAGATTTCACTGTTACATGATTGCATTTACATAGTTTTATATTAATTCTGGTCTTGTTTTTAATGTTTTCTGGTTTTATAATATTTTGACTAGTCTTATGTTGCAATTAAGATTGTCCTTAGAGCATTTGTTATAAAATATTTTTTGTGCTGATCTATAATACAATATATATCTACCATCCATCCATCCATCCATCATCTATCTATCTATCTATCTATCTATCTATCTATCTATCTATCTATCTATCTATCTATCTATCTATCTATCTATCTATCTATCTATCTATTTTTCTATTTACTGTATCTACAGTATCTATCTACCTATCTATCTATCTATCTATCTATCTATCTATCTATCTATCTATCTATCTATCTATCTATCTGTCTATCTATCATCTGTCTATCTATCTATCATCTAAACCTGACTTCAACGGCATATTGTTTTAAAGTCAAATAAATCCCATTGTACCTTAGTAGATAATGCATGCAATTAGTCACTATGTTCACATAGCATACTGTCAACCATACAAAGTAGGTTGATTGATTAGGTTCCATCAATGTGTTTTCAAGGAAATCAAAAGATGGACTCTGACGAAAACTAAAAACTACTTTTTCAAAAAAATAAATAAATGGCTTTGGTAGCATAATCCTGTAATTCTCATTGTGTTCTCCCTCCCTCTTTTTAAAAAATAACCATTTGTATTAGGGAGGTGTTGGTCTTAGACATTTGCACACACGTTCTACATGTCCCAGACTTGATGAATATTTTCCTTCTCATCTCCTCGGGGATGGTTTTCTCCTCACTCTTTCAAGACCACCTTATTTACTCCCTACAGTAAGTCATAAGTGGTGCTTTCCAAATCGTAACAAATGGGTTCAATGAACAAACAAGAAAATGTTACATGAACAAAGCACCAGATTATGATCAGTCACATTTTCCCTTGAATGGGCATTTGATGTGCAGTTCAACTTTAGAAACTAGGACCTGCCCATTAGTGCATGAAGGCCTCCTTATGGGTTCATTCCGAACAACTAATGAAAACTAATGTCTGTGAAGTACTTTCTGTCCTAAATTTCTTTCCTGTCTGTTTCATTAGAACATCCCAAATCATTACAATCATGGAATGTACAGTAGTGGCCAAAATTGTGGAAACGTTTTGGGGAAAGTGTACAGTATTTTTGAGGTTTGATGGCTAATAACACTACTTTTTTGGGGGGGGGGATTAGTACCATAAAATTATATATATCATTGGAAAGATAATTTAATCAAGAATGTAATGCAATAACTTTTATGAAGGATTTGCTATTAGAATAGCAGTTATAAAGAAGAAAAGTGAAACATGTAGAAAAAAACCCTGATATACAAAAATTATCACCGTAGAAAAAACGAGATATACAGTACAAAAATTATCACCGTGTCAGTTAATACTTAGTTGGGTAACCTTTAGCATGAATTATGACCTTACAACGTCTTCCCATGGAGCGAACCAAGTCTTTTAGTTCTGCAGCTGTTATAATGTGAAACCAAGATCGAATGATTGCTTCTCTTAACTGGGTTTTATTGCTGGGTCGCTTCTGACTAACAGGTTTCTTTAGTCGGCTCCATAGATTTTCAATTGGGTTAAGGTCTGGGCTATTTGGTTCATTGCCAAAACAAGATGACACCTGATTGGCTCTCTAAACACTCACGCTCATTGGCTACAATCAGATGAAGGAAAGCTACCTGATATCAACCTAAGCAAGTTGTGCTTCCTTTTTCTGATTATTTTGCTTTGGCTACAATCAACTGAAGGAAAGCTACCTGATCTCAACCTAAGCAAGTTGTGCTTCCTTTTTCTGGTTATTTGGCTATAACTTTTCACAGAATACAGATAATTGAACAAACCTTGTTGCATTAAATTATTGATTAAATTATCTTTCCATTGATATATAATTTTATGGTACTACTAAAAAAAAAGTGGTGTTATTAGCCATCAAACCTCAAAAATACACTTTTCCCAAAAGGTTTCCACAAGTTTGGCCACTACTGTAAGGATTGGAGATTACCTTGGAGAGAATCTAGCCCAGTGATGGCTAACCTTTTCTGGACCGAGTGCCCAAAGCGCGTGCGCCCGTGTGAATGTGCACACGCCCAAACCCCCAAAATTCAATGCGTGTGTGGCCCCCGCTCATGCGCCCTACCCCCGCACATGTGCATGCCCCCGTGCATGCACGCACCCCCACACTCGCCCCTGCACATGCACGTGTGCCCCCACACATGCACGCATGGGCCCCCCACACATGCCTCCCTGCGCATGTGCACCCCCACACATGCCCCACCCCTGCACATGTGCATGTGCCCCCCCCGCACACACCCCATCCCATGCATGCGCATGTGGCTCCCACATGCACCCCACCCCCCACGCATGCGCAGCAGAGACCTGAAGACTAGCTGGCCGGCAGGAGGCGCATGCGCGGTGGAGCTGAACTGGGCAACAGCTCGCGTGCCCACAGAGAGGATGCTGTGTGCCACCTCTGGCACACGTGCCACAGGTTTGCCGTCATGGATCTAGTCCTTGTCCACAGGAGGTATCCACATTGTTTTTTCATGCTTCAGGATGCTTCTTCCACCCTGCTTTTGAACAGAAATTGTAAGTGGTATTTTTTCATACATTTGTCCAAGGGTTGAAAAAGCACAGATTCTTCCTTCCTTCTTCCCTAGCTGTCATTGCATTTATCACAATGTCTCCAATTTAGCCGTTTAAACATCTCTTTTGAGAAACTCACCCTAGCTTGAGTTTTAGGATAATAAGAGGAGGAGAAAATCTTTAACGTATATATACAGAGGTAATGACCCAGTCCCAGTGTTTTGGATTAGAGAAAATGGTCGGTTCAACTCTATGTATTTCACAGTCAATTCGAATGATGAATCGTTGGGTTCAGGGTTCATTTGAATATTGTAGGAACAAATATTTCTGTCATTAAAGCCAAAAGATTAAAGACTGAACAGCCCATCTTTGATAAAAGCTCAGAATTAATTTAAAATGTGGCAGGGTTCTTACAATATAAGGGTCAGCAAATAAGTTAATGGTACAACTGGGAATCATTATAATGTTCTCTGTAAACAATAAAAATGTTTCCCAATATTCAGAGCTCTAGTTATAATATCTTACATCTGCTATGAAACAGAAGAAGAGGACAACTAACAGCAGGATGGACAGACTCAGTGGCAAAGGATACATTTTGTTTTGTTTAATAAAATCATATGGTCACCCATCACATACAAATGACTGTGGGTGGCTAACCAAACAAATAAAAGCAGGATAAAACAATAAAAATTAAACAAAAAACCCAAATAGGTACAAAGATCATTCATGACATCCATTGGAAGACCTGAAAGATCAGGTTAAAAACAGTCATCGTGGAAAAAAAAAATCTGTGTAGTTGCTAAGCATTAACAAGGACTTCATGGCATATTAGATTGATTGATTGATAATGTGCCATATTTTTCATCTCCTTGGACTCTGGAATTGTGCCTTCTATGTGGCCATACCTGCTCTGTGGAACAGCGTCTCTCCAGAGATGCAGATGGACCCTGTTAGCCGCAGTGGCACAGTGGTTACAATGCAGTACTGCAGGCTACTTCTTCTGACTGCTGGCTGCCTGAAATTTGGCAGTTCGAATCTCACCAGGCTCAAGGTTGACTCAGCCTTCCATCTCTCCAAGGTCAGTAAAATGAGGACCCAGATTGTTGGGAGCAATATTCTACCTCTGTAAACTGCTCAGAGAGTGCTATAAAGCACTATGGAATGGTATATTAGTCTAAGTGCTATTGTTTGGGAAGGAAGGAAGGAAGGAAGGAAGGAAGGAAGGAAGGAAGGAAGGAAGGAAGGAAGGAAGGAAGGAAGGAAGGAAG
>QLTV01001714.1:1415696-1426858 GCA_003457575.1 Thermophis baileyi
CTTCTAGGAGAGGGAAAGAGAGAGGCAGGGAGGGAGATGGAGGGAGAGAGAGAGAGAGAGAGAGAGAGAGACAGAGACATAGAGAGAGACAGAGAAGGAGAGAGAGAGAGAGAGAGAGAGAGAGAGAGAGAGAGAGAGAGAGAGAGAGAGAGAGAGAGAGAGAGCGCAACCTTTAAGTTCTACTGAATCTAGTTGATTTCAGATTGGCATCAACATGCATTCAAATGAGTTATTAGTCATCAGTGATAACTGTATAAAACATTGACATTATTAAGCTAAAATACAGTACAAGAATGGTGTGTTTTGTTACGTGTGTAAAGGTCAAGCAAGAATATGATTAAAGAACAGATCTTCTACAGTTTACACAAAAGCCGTGTTTATTGAACATGCTTAATCAGTTCAAGGAAAGACAGGGTAGATATACTTACATAAAATTCTAAGCTTGCTTAAGCTTAAGCTTGGTTTTGTTTTTCATAACGGTTAGCTTGCTCGATTAGTTTATGAATGTGTGTCTTAGGTGAACTCAGACAATGGAATCATGCAGTTGGTGAGAATACAGAGTAGGTTGTTCTTAAAGTAGATCTAAGGAGTTAATGTGATTTAATAGCAAGCTTGAATAGCAAGCAATGTTTGGATAGCATTGCATTGCTTGAATAGCAAGCAATGAAATGCAGTTTAGGATTGGTTAAAATAACCAGATAACAATGTCTGAGACAGGCTAAAAGCATTGCACGATAACCATATGAAAACAGACATATTTCCCCTAAGTTCAGTAGAGAAAGGCAGGGTTTATCCACTTCTAATGGGGCACCATTCCCAAGAAGCAGGATACTGGTGAAGTACCCTCTCCCTGGTACCCACCAATCTCAGTGTCCATGGATAAGCTGAAAAACAGTATCGCAGCAAGCAATTTTAAAATGTAGGTGAGCTTTGAAACTTCTACACTGATAAACCAATCCAATTAGGCTAGAAAGTTTCATCTAGGAAAGAATAACTTTTCATGGACTTGTCCTGTGAGATTTCTCGTTTAGTAGAGATTGAAACCTGTCTCTAAGTACCATCAAATCACAGCTGCTGTTTTATAACATGGTAGAACAAACTGCGCTTGGCAAAGTGTCCTCTTATAATCCCACTCTTATCCGTCAACGGAGCCCCTTAATCGGCCTACTGGGAGAGAAACAGCAGAACAGCTCAAATGGACACTAGGTTGCCAGTGGTCACTATCAGGTCCCATAATGAGCTCAAGCAGGCTTTGGCAATGAACCCTGGAGAACCAGCGACTGACTGGAGACTGTGTGTACTGAAGTTGAACCTTCATGGTAGTTTACTGGAGGCAGAGCTGCAGATGCATTCCACCTCACTTAATCAAATTCATCATGATGGTGATATCTAGGGAGCCTGGTAACGGTTAATTCAGTCAAATGGCTCCATGTTTAATTGGACAGGAGGGGGCGTTTACGGTGATAGAAATAGATGATTTCCAAAAGAACATATTTCCCCCTCCATTCAACCATGCCACCATCAACCACGCAGATCAAATACTCTTTTCACCCAGCAAGCGAAGCAACGTTGCTAGACTGATAGAGAAACCCTTTTATGATGACCTCATTGCAAATCAAGTAGCGTTCGAGTCTCTTTCTCGCTCTTTACCGAAAGCTGTCAATAAGCAATTATTGGTCAGCCTAATGCAAAGCTTTGGATCACTCATTATATTCAGAGCCAAAGTTGTTTTCAAAATCTGAATGTGAACATGTGTTGAAAAGAGCCCCAGTGCACAGTTTGTTGTGCCTCAAAAGAAGGAGGAGAAGGCTGGGAAGAGATTTTGTTGCAGTCAATGGCATGAGATGTTTTGGTTTCCAAATACCCCTGTGGGGGGGGGGGATTCAACGATCAATTAGAAGGTACAAGTTTAGGGGGTTAATTCTCTCTCTCTCTCTCTCTCTCTCTCTCTCTCTCTCTCTCTCTCTCTCTCTCTCTCTCTCTCTCTCTCTCTCTCTCCCCCTCCCTCCCTCCCCTCTAAACATCTAAATGACTGTGTCATGAACCATTCTTTTTATCATGAAACTCATGGGTTGGCTTCAATCAAGGAGGAAGGTACACTATGGGTTTTTTTTCCTTGTTTTTTTTCTTTTTTTAAAAATAATTTTTATTGAATAATATTAAAAATTAAACATATAACGTATATATACATATACACATATATACATAAATACACAAATACAACTACAAACAAACCCCAAAAACAAACCTAACAAACACCATAAATCACAACAAGAAAAATTCCTATTTCATTAAGCAGCTTAATGTATCTTATATATTACATATATATTATGTGCATATTATATATTTCTAATGTGTTAGTATCAATATATCAGTAGATTAGTATCACATTTTCAATTATCAATGTACAATCTAAAATCTTGTATATCTCCATTCCTTATTCTCAAAATTATTTCCTTTCATATCCTTTGATTACATGTCATTTTATACTTACATAAATAATAATCTCTATTTTGTTTTATTTTTACCATTTAACCTATCATAGAATTTATCCCAGATTCTATAAAAAAATGTTTCTTCCTTATCTTTTATTCGCATAGTGAGCCTATTCATTTCTGCACATTCCATGATCTTATTTATTATCATTATGTTAGATGGGACTGTATCTTTCCTCCACATTTGAGCATAGGCAATCCTTGCTGCTGTCAATATATGTATAGCCAAATATTGGTTGTTTTTACTTATTCCACTATCCATCATACCAAGCAGGAACATTTCTGGTTTTAATTCTAACTTTTGTAGTGTAACTTCGGTTAACCACCTCTGGATTTTTTCCCAGTACTTCTTGGCCTCTGGGAGACTCTGAGAGAGAGAGAGAGAGAGAGAGAGAGACTTTCTTTATATAAATAGATTAAAATTACCTTGGCTTTGTTCTGTTGGAAGAAGTATGTTTTATTTCCCATATTGTTTCACAGATGATATTAAAGTACCCAACAAAATGCCTTGAGAAGCAAGAAAGTCACATTAGGAATAGAAAGGAAAACTGTCTTACATCAGATACAAATGTTGGTCAATCTAGCCCAAAGCCTGATAGTCTGATTTGTAACGGTTCTCAGGTGGATGTGCTTCATATTACCCGTAACTCAATTCTTTTCAGGAGAAGGTTCTTCAGGCCCTTCAAGTATTTTCAGAAGATTTCAACAAAATAATATCTTCAGAGAATTTCCTGGTAAGTCCTGAATCTGGTAATTTGTGTCTCTAGCGATAACTCTGGGTTGTTCCATGATCCATTGGTTTGTTTCCATGGCTGTCCGCAGTATTCTTAGAGTCTTCTCCAAAACAAAGTTCAAACGTCTAAACAAATGAAAGAGCTACAAATAAAGACTATTGAGGTAGACCAACCAAATTCCATTTGTAACAAATGTATCTAAAGTCTTGGATATATTTTAAAATCTGGTGGCACAGTAGTCAGAATGCAGTAATGCAGGCTAACTCTGCCCACTGCCAGGAGTTCAATCCCGACCAGTTCAAGGTTGACTCAGTCTTCCATCCTTCTGAGGTCGGTAAAATGAGGACTCAGATTGACTCTATAAACCGCTTAGAGAATGCTATTGCTATTGCTAAAACTGGATATTGACAAATCTGAAGGGAATCAGATTAGAGAAGGCTGACCAGACATTCTGGTAGAGAATTCCAAAATGTGCAGGCCATCATGTTGAAGGAAGAATTTCATCATAAAAGTTGAATCTGTATTGTGGTTAAATTAATAGTCATCTGGAATTCACCTCCAATTCCCTTTCATTGGGAAAGTAGAATTTGTTTTGAAACACTGAAACAGTTTGATTCGCACTAATGATGTGAAAGGTCCCATCAGTTTTATTTGATTTAAAAAAAAAAAAACATTTGGTTTGGGGGAAAAAATGCAATTAAAATGATTATTTGAATTGTTATAATTGCTCTGTTTAAAAAAACAGGTTTAATCTGAAAAATCGATTCCGTTCAGAGATTTGCTCAGTAAATCACCCTCATCAAAACCCTGTGCAGTTCTATTAATTAATAGGCTGGTTCACGAACCTATTTATTCAATAGTCGGATGAAACCTATGGTGCAAATAATTTCATCATTTGCATTGGTCTTTTTCAATGACTCCAATTATGCTATCTATTCATCTTGGGGGGCGGTGGGGGGGAGAAATGATTTGCTATACAGATTTCAAATCTTTTTTCCAGAATTACTCCAATATTTTCCACAGGCAAACATTTTCAAATTAGCCTTTCAATTGTACCTTCAATCACCTTAAGTAGCAGCTGTGCTTTGAATTTGGTTTTTGCTATGTGCCTTTATATCTCTATATTTCTCTTGTAAAGAAATCTAGAGAAACAGGTGCTAGTAACACTTCAGTTAAATGCCATCTCTCTACACCTTTTCTTTACAACTGGCTTCCGTCTCCACTGCTTCGGACTTGCAATGGATTCGGTAGCTCTGTAGCTACAGCTCGATTGGCCTACACTGGCACCTACTGACTATTTTGGGTTAGCGCACACTAAGAACCAATTACTTGTTTCGCTTTGAGTTTTCATTTAGGAGACATCGTATATTATCTATTTTAAATTGCTTCGCTGGAGGCTATATTCTGCAAATCAGATAAGTACAACAAAACCAAGCAGGGCTTTTTGTTTTTTAATGGTTCTGGATATCACCGAAAACTTATTTGGGAAAAAAAGTATATATTTTATGTGCTTGGAAAAGGAAGCCTAGGATTTTCTGGTGCTAAAGCATTTACTAAAATAAGGCTTGATACAAAGGATGCAACCTCAAGATTTATTTATTTTTATTTTTATTTATTTTTGTCAAGCATGTATAACATAATAGATACTATATAATTATAAACATGTTTATGAATATATGCAATGGATACAAATAAATGGGGACGGTAGGCATGTTGGTGCCCTTATGCACACCCCTTGCAGACCTCTTAGGAATGGGGTGAGGTCAACAGTAGACAGTCTAAGGTTAAAGTTATGGGGGTTTGGGGAAGAAACCACAGAGTCAGGTAGTGCATTCCAGGCATTGACCACTCTGTTGCTGAAGTCGTATTTTCTGCAATTGAGTTTGGAGAGGTTTACCTTGAGTTTGTATCTATTGTGTGCTCGTGTATTGTTGTGGTTGAAGCTAAAGTAGTCATTGACAGGTAGGACATTGTAGTAAATAATTTTATGTACTACGCTCAGGTCAAACCGAAGGCAACATAATTCTAGGTTGTCTAAGCCCAAAATTTCAAGTCTGGTGGCATAAGGTATTCTGTTGCGAGCAGAGGAGTGGAGGAATCTTCTCGTGAAATATCTCTGGACATTCTCAATTGTATTAATGTCCGATATGCAGTGCGGGTTCCAGACAGATGAGCTGTATTCGAGAATTGGTCTAGCAAATGTTTTGTATGTTCTAGTTAGCAGTACAATATTACCAGAAAAGACGCAAGATTAGGTTAACAACTCTTAATGTCAAGATTAATGTTGAGATCAAAATGTTAAGATGTCAAGATGCACCATCGCATATATCAACTAAACCATGAAAGGAATAATTTTCAAGGATTCTGGGCAACAAGTTGTGCTTGCTCCTGAAATGCTGATAATTTCACCAGATAGTTAATTGAGTTCACTTTTCTTGGGTGATGTATTAACATTCTTTCTTTTGTGTAAATTTAACAAGATGAAGCTGGATGAAAGCCTCAATAACATGTTACACACCCACACACCCACAAATGCAAAAAACTAAATCATTCCCAGCTGCCCGCATGTTTAAAAAGATTGCTTTGTTATTGTTTCAAACATCATGATTGTGCACCAATACACTGCATATACCTCCTAGGTGGTGGGATACTGGCAGCAAAACATTGGCTTCCAAAGTAGCCTCAACCTTAGAAATCCTATACAGTATTTCATAAAATGTGTTCTCAGGCACGGATGTCAGATTGCTAGCTGGAGCTCATGAAGTTGTACAGATGGTAGATTGCTTTTCACCTTGGCTGGCAGTTGTATTACTTTATTGTGGTTATTTTATTTATTTATCAAATTTATTGGCCACCTATCTCACCACAGGGTAACCTCTGGGTGACTTACATTATTATTTGCAGCATGATTTTAAATCTTCTTAGCTGCCCAGAGTCACCCTAATCAGATGAAGATTTATAGGAGCCAAGGTGGCGCAGTGGTTAGAGTGCAGCACTGCAGGCTACTTCAGCTGACTGCTAGCTGCAGTTCGGCGGTTCAAATCTCACCGGCTCAAGGTTGACTCAGCCTTCCATTCCTTCTGAGGTGGGTAAAATGAGGACCCAGATTGTTGGGGGCAATATGCTAACTCTGTGAACCGCTTAGAGAGGGCTGTAAAGCACTGTGAAGCGGTATACAAGTCTAAGTGCTATTGCTATTATATTAAATTGAAACCCCTGAATACATGATGTAGCATGAGCATGCTTGAATTCAACCTGGTCTTTGGTTAGATTTGCAGCATACTGACCAAGGTATGCCAAAACTGACTGGTACTGTTGTTACCATTAGCAGGGAATTGTTAGATGAAAAAGAACTGGACCATATATTTAGTTGCACTTCAGAAGATTTATTGCTTCAAGCCTATACACAAGAATTTGGTCTACCAAAGTTCAGTACTGAATTAGTGCCAGATAAGAGTCAACACAATTCAGTGGGAACTGGACTTGGACTGCTTGTGACAGCATAACAACTCTAAGCTGAAGACACACTTAACTCTGCCCTCCAGCTCTGTCTGCTCTTCTCCCACAGGAATGCTGACATGGTCCAAATACACCAATGACTGGTACCCTAGTCTACACCTTTTCTGTTCTACTGAAAAACATTGTGTTAAAGCTTTACTTGATCAAAGCCATGATAGGCGTTGGAAGATCCATTTGGTGATGATCATGGTATATGGGAAATTGGAGCATTGGAAGAAAAAGTAGTAAAATGTATTCATGGAAAGTAGATATGCAAGAGGAAGATGTCAATGGATCTGAATGAAGGAGGTCTCATCTTGAAGAGTCGATGTATTTATGCAGGGAAATGAACTAAATTTCAATTTAGAGTGATGTCATATGGGTCATTGTGGGTGGGTGTGAAAGCCATCCACAGATAGTGACAGCTGCATGTTATCCTCCAATGAGCTGTGATTGTAGTCATTTTAAAAGGTAGGACTGACTGTAAATCTAAAATTGATTTAATATTCTGCAATTTTTTTTAAATGAAACAATTCATAAAGAATACCAGGATACAGTGGTGAAATCCAAATTTTTTTACTACCGGTTCTGTGGGCGAGGCTTGGTGGGCGTGGCTTGGTGGGCATGGCAGGGGAAGGATACTGCAAAATCTCCATTCCCTCCCCACTCCTGGGAGAAGGATATTGCAAAATCTCCATTCCCACCCCACTCTGGGGCCAGCCAGAGGTGGTATTTGCCGGTTCTCCGCACTTCTCCAAACTACTCAAAATTTCCGCTACCGGTTCTCCAGAACCTGTCAGAACCTGCTGGCTTTCACCGCTGCCAGGATGGGGTTTTTTTTGTAACATAAAAATAGCAATAGCAATAGCAATAGCACTTATATACCGCTTTACAGTGCTTTACCGCCCTCTCTAAGCGGTTCACAGAGTCAGCATATTGCCCCCAACAATCTGGGTCCTCATTTTACCCACCTCGGAAGGATGGAAGGCTGAGTCAACCTTGAGCCGGTGAGATTTGAACTGCCGAACTGCAGCTAGCAGTCAGCTGAAGTAGCCTGCAGTACTGCACTCTAACCACTGCGCCACCTCAGTTCATTTTCAGGGGGGGAAATGAACACAGAAGAAAGTGAAAGAAAAAAGTCAAAGTGGCAGTGTGGACTTTCACACATTTGTGTGAAATTGCAATTTGATTCATGTAGTTTTTTTCTTTTCTTTTCAGTTTTTCCCATCTCTTTAATTTAATTTAATTTATTTTATTTATGAGCCATGGTGGTGCAGTGGTTAGAGTGCAGTACTGCAGGCTACTTCTGCTGACTGCCAGCTGCCTGCAATTTGGCAGATCGAATCTCACCAGGCTCAAGGTTGACTCAGCCTTCCATCCTTCCGAGGTGGGTAAAATGAGGACCCAGATTGTTGGGGGCAAGATGCTGACTCTGTAAACCGCTTAGAGAGGGCTGTAAAGCAATGTGAAGCGGTATATAAGTCTAAGTGCTATTGCTATTGCTATTTTCCTTAGATGTTTGACCATTTTGCTTGGTGGAGAGTTCTTGAAGTTTCAAAAACATTCAAACTCTTTTGGGGGTTTCATTTAGCACAATGAAGCTCCCACCTTCATGCAGATGTGGCATGTAAAAGAATACATGGATGTTAAATGCAAAACATTTCTCATTGTCCACCAATCTACACCATAGCAATTAGCAAAAAAATCCAGTTAAGGTCAGCTTTATTTGGGAAAAATGGGGTACTAAATTGATGAGTAGAATATATTTGCATGTGCCCCCATTCTCCTATATATTTAGAAGATCTGAACTCTATTTATGATTCTGTAATCAGATATACTTGTGAATCATTACTGGACTTTATGCATCAAACATATGCAATCCACCATTTGAGGGATGAGTCATTTTCTCAATGGGAGTGCAATACATACAGTGTGGGCCTTTTGCACTGTATTCCAAGAACTAATTGTTGCCAAGATATCATAAAGTCTGCTTCTTTGTGGCTTTCTGTACCACCGCTTTATTTTGAATCGTGAGATGCCATTTTCACAGCCTTGTCATTGTGATTGGTCACACATGGTACTTCAAGCGCTCCCTCCGTATCTTAGCTGAAAAATTTAATCTTGCCGGTCAAAATTGCAGACTGTTGGCTAAAACTCTTTGGGAATGGGATTGAGAGATAAAATCTCAATAAGAAAAGTTAGACGATGGAGTTCCCACGGCATCTGTGAGTCGTGGAAATCAGAGTATAAGGTACAAAGACATTTTGGTACCTACAGGTCCTTATTTGAAGTATTTGAATTTTCTTGATTTGATGCTCCAGAAAACTCTGGATGAATGCAAAGGTAATGATCTGTTGGGATATTTTGCAGCTAAACTCTGAGTCAGTGTTACTTGGTTTTAGCACTTAATTGTATAGATGTGGAATATTTTACAATATTATATATATATTATATAACCCTAACCCTAGGCATTATCTGCCTAGTTAAAGCTTAGTAAAAGAAGCCAGATATAAAATTCTTAAATAAGCAGTTAATATTGCAATACTTAATACTGTTAAGTATTGCGGGCCCAACTGGCAAAAGAAAGCTCAGGACCTTATTAGTTGGAAACATGCGGAAGAGGCTTTCATCCTGCAGTGGATAGACAATGGTTAAAATGATGATGATGATTGAGATTCAGTGGTAAGCATGAATTAAAATCCAGATCTCTTCAGGAGCTCTTATTATAACATGCATGATAAACGTAGATACACCGAAAGTGAGCAATCTATCTAATTTTCATGATCTCAACAATTGATCTTTACATTCCGCACACTTCTGATCCAATGGTATTCATTTGCCTCTCCCCTTCTCTGTATTTGGAAGATGTAAGCTCCATAAACTGCATTAGCAAATGTGGTTACTTTTCATTTCATTTATTCTCCTATCTCGTGCTCACCTTTCACATCTGAAATCTCTTGTGTGTGCACATAATCACACTTTCCTCAGCAGAAGCTGTCCTTTTCCATTAGGGTTGAGTCATCCCACTGATAATATTCACCGAGAAGGCCACAAGTCCTCTTAAAAAAAAAAAAAAGAAGAAGAAGAAGAAGAAAAGATAGCAATAAACTATTCCTTCACTGTTCTTCCAAATAATATGACAATTCTACTCATTTGACTTTCTGATAGGGTGGACTAGTAGTAAGCTATATTAAGAATGCTATTGTGCAGAATTTGATGGAGTTGAAAAGTTCTGCCACTCCATCCCTCTTGAACTAAAAAACAAACAAACCGTGTGTGTGTGTGTGTGTGTGTGTGTCTGTGTCTGTGTCTGTGTCTGTGTAGGTGGGAGATTTCTTCTTCTCTCTCTTGTGTTCTTAAGGAGGTGACCTTCAAGTTCCTTCATGAATACCAAGGAAAAGATAGAAGGCTCTTAGCAATGATGGTCCATCTGTTCTTAACTATTTGAACATGCCCCTGAATGGCCCCAACTGGGTTAAACCCTTGTTGATGTTTTTTTACATGCTTTTCATCTTTATTTTCAGCGTCAATTTCTGAAACAACAAGATGAAAGAGGAGAGGTATCTGAAAACAAACAAATAAGTCCTTATTTTTAAATCTGCCTTGCAGAACAGCGGGGATCTTATATTTTTTGTGAGCTTAATGCACTTCCTAAAATTAAGCTCTTGGTCTGCTAATTTATTTTCTTCCTCTTCTGTCTTCTAGGCAGCTCCTGCCTTCTGAGGCATTCTAACAACAACAAAAAAAAAAAGCAATTCAAACCATCGCAGACTTTCACATTTTCATAGGGAAATTAAGTAAGATTTTCTTTTGTCCAAGTGGCCATTTTAAGTTCACAGTTAACCTGCTGCTTTGAAAGGTAACTCTTCTACGACTCAAAGAGATGCTTTGCAGGACAGTCACATCTGTGGGATGATTCATTTCATCAAAGGCATTGCTCTGCATTGCCTCTGAGGCCCTTGCTGGCACATCCTGTGGTTGGCAAAGGCCTCTTTTCAGGCACTCTCAGGTGCTAGAAATCTTGGCTAGTGCTTCTCATCAGCTACCAGAAGTAACACGAAGTGAAGCCATGCAATAGTTTTCCTTTGCTTGTGTTTGTTTTAGAAATAGACAAATAATGGAAAGGACTTTTACACAGCTCTCCTTAACATGTTTAGGAAGTCATTCCTTGATCAATGAGGAAAGTAGCCCTTATATTCTTGTGTACTTACATAAGTGTATTAAAATATATACACATAATGGAATAATAGTTGCATTTGACAGGTGCATGCAGGATTGTAACTGTTAAAGTGATTTATCCTGCGATTATTTTCTTGGTTGTATTTCTTTTTTTTCCATTTTTTTGTTATTAATTAAAATAGAAAAAGAAAATCCCAGCAGTACCAAAAGCAAAAAAAAAAAAAAAAGTCCATATCTTGGAGTCTTAGTGGACAAC
>QLTV01001714.1:1440443-1453397 GCA_003457575.1 Thermophis baileyi
CCCTGGAGTGGGGAGGGAATGGGGATTTTGCAATATCCTTCCCCTGGAGTGGGGAAGGAATGGAGATTTTGCAGTATCCTTCCCCTGGAGTGGGGAGGGAATGGAGATTTTGCAGTATCCTTCCCCTGGAGTGGGGAGGAAATGGGGATTTTGCAGTATCCTTACCCTGGAGTGGGGAGGGAATGGAGATTTTGCAGTATCCTTCCCTGCCATGCCCACCAAGCCATGCCATGCCCACCAAGCCATGCCACGCCCACCAAGCCATGCCACGCCCACGAAGCCACGCCCACAGAACTCGTAGTAAAATTTTTGAAACCCACCACTGCTGTGTATGATTTGCCAATTGCACAATGGCAGATAGGACACCGCTCCAGAGGGTAAACGTCATTGCCCAGAGGATCATTGGTTGCCCTCTCCCCTCTTTGGAAGAGCTTTATGGCTCCCGCTGCCTTAAGAAAGTTCAAAACATTCTTAAAGATCCATCTCATCCTGGGCACTCTTTTTTTTGAACTATTACCCTCTGGCAGACGGTACAGGACAATTAAAAGCAAGGACAAATAGGCTGAAAAACAGCTTCTATCCCAGGGCAGTAACTGTATTGAATTCTACTGTATAGTGCAATATTCATGCCATATCAGGGGTTTTCAATTTAATTGCATAGAATGTGGAGGATGTGTGTTTTTGTTTTATTTTTATTTTTATTGTTTTCTTATGTATAATGTACACTGAAGATGGCATTTAATTTCATTGTACGAGGTGCAATGACAATAAAGTATTATCTTATCTTATACCGTTGAAGAATTAAAGGTGTCCTTAACGGAGGCCACCTTCTGATTTGGAAACATGCAGTTCTGCTTTTAAAAGTAGACAGTTCTACTTGTCGGAATTGGCCTAAATGAACTATTCTCCTGTTCCTCATCTAGTTGTATTTATTCCAAGGTGAACTGAGCGATGAGCACTGGTGTCTGAATGAACGCTGAAATGGAATTAGCACTTACATCTCTATTAATATAATGAGCACAGAGAGAGAGAGAGAGAGACTGTAATCTATCATGTGCGTTTCAAAATACCTTCAGCTAATTCATGTCAAGCTGTCCAGCATAGAAGAAAAACAATGGGAAGGTAGTGTAGCAACTCCAATGGTGATTTCAGAATTTTTGGGGAAGCACAGCACAAGTCCCCCCCCCCCACTTCTTAACAAGCTAAAATTTAGGACATGGTGTCTTGTCTTCAGTCTTATTTCCAGAACTCGGCCCCTTCAATTATTTAGCCCTCTGGCAGTTCGTTTCATTAGCCCCCTCCTGTGCCATAATTTGTTCTATTACATATATGCATGGGGGCCTTTTCGGGGAGAAGAGAAATTGCAGTTCCAGCTGCTTCACAAATCTGATCACAGTAAATTAAATAAAAAGGTGGCTACTGATTGACAGTCCAGCTCAACCAGGAGGTGAATTGGCCAACCTTAGGTTTGGTGTTGCTTGGTAGATATCAAAGTGAGAAAAAAGTCAAGAGAAGAAGGTTGCAGACTTTCACGTTGAACAAAGAAGCAAATTCATTGCCAAATGTTACTGAGATTAGGAATACTTTAGTGCCTAAGGCACTGTTCAGGACACCAGAGGCCCTCTGATATTTATTTGCAAACAGAGCCTTTGATACTTATAGATAAATTGGATCCTCAGCCAAACTGCCTAATCTGTTAATTAATGTGTGCTACTGATGCTTCTAGGTCATTAATCATAAACAAAAAATAGATCTGCGTTTTTTAAAAGCGAGGAATGCAAATCCTTGTCATAAATCTGTGCTTCTTCCCAATTAGCTGCTATTTAGAAAATAGTGCGCGCAGCTTTTACATATCTATAGTTACAGTTGCAATTATGATTTTGACACAGACAGAGATGTCTGCATGTCTATCTTCTCACTGAAGGACAACTCCTATAGCTTGCTTCCTATGTACAAAAGCAATAATTCTGATTGCCTTCTGGAAAGCAGTAGCAGTTCCCTATGTGAACAGGAAGACCCAAACTTTCCAAAATTTTCCGCAGCAACTTTTCCAAACTCTTCCCCATGCATCAGGATTGCAAGTCCCAGAATTCCCAGCCAGCATAGGATCAAAGATACGCAACTGTACAGAATTCAGATTGCAAATTTGTGAAGGAGAGACCATTTCCATACAATTTGAGGAATTGGAGATATGTTGATAGAGAAATTACAAAGACCTCAAGGAAGCACTCCTTAACATTTTTCTGATACTTTTAAGGGAGACAAAAGCTGCAGTAATTATTGCTGGGAAGTCCCACCAGAACGTTGACTAGAAGACCTTAGGTCCAGTGGTGGGATTCAAATAATTTAACAACCAGTTCGCCCAGGGTCAGGTTGGCTGTCGTGGGAGGCGTGGCCCATCCCCGTCCTCCAACTCCACCACACATGCGGGACGAGCCTCCTGCGATGGCCAACCTGACCCTGGACGAACTGGTTGTTAAATTACCCCCCCTTCGCTATCAAAGTGGATCCTGGGAGCTGCGCTGCAATGGAGAAACGGGCAACGGAGCGGCTGGCACAAGGGAAGGAGGAGGAGCAGCGAGAAGAAAGAGGGAAAGTGGTGTTCTCCTTCCCTCGTGCTGGCCGCTCCGTTGCCTGTTTCTCCATTGCAGCGCAGCGCAGCGCTCAGGATCCACTTTGATAGTGGGGGCAGGGTAATTTAACAACCGGTTCGCTTGAACCGGTGCGAACCGGCTGAATCCCACCACTGCTTACGTCCTAGTATTTCCATGATCCAGATTCTTCTGATATGACATGAATCTATCCATGATGAAGACTTGTGAACTCCCACCAAATTGCAGGGGTTTTATAAACACAATTAACTTGCAACAAAAAGATAGAAGCAGGTAAGGGAAGACTGGTGAGAGAAAGCAGAGAAAAGAATTCATCTTCTCCCACTGTCAGCTGCCACCTCACACTCACTTGTGCTTTGATACCCTGCGGTGATAGTCTGCCATAAACTATGTGGGGGAGGGTGGATGCGATGGAGAATGCTTGGGGGAAAACGAAAGTAACTTCTATATCTCCCCAGAAGCTGCTTCAAGGTCACCCAGTGTCAGGGTTCCAAATAGCATCTAAAACTAAATCAGAGTCCGAGGCAAAGCATTCCTCTAATTTCCAATTTATTAATAGAGCCATGCTGGTACGGCTGTGGGAAACCCGAATCTGAAGTCCCAGGGGTTTCTCCACCCAGTTGAAAGTTCAAGCCTTTGTCCCCACACCCCCAAGTCCATCACATGAACCAATCTTCATCTGGCACTTGGCAGCAACTCCCATCTCCTTCCGTGCAGGTGCAGGACAAAGGATGACCTTGACTATCTAAAAGGAATTTGTTATGGCTACGTGCAGACATCCCTCATGCAGCGGCCCCTCCCAAATTCCCATAGCAAAGCATGCATTCTAAAGCATAAAGTGTGGCCGGCCAAAGTCTCTAATAAAATATGGCTTCGGCCTGACACCCGGCTGGGAGAAGAATGCAGCTGCGTACCAACTTACGCTTGAGGTGACCGTTCTGAAAACATCTTGCTTGAACCTGATTGGTCATGGGGTGGGGCCAGTGATGGGAGGAAGTTAAGGGAGGGAAAAGTTGAACTTAGGGATTTTGGCACGTGATTCTCAGTTCTGGCTATGCACAACTGCAATGTACTTGATTCTAATACAACAATACTTTTCTCAACAAATGGAGCCAAGGATTTCTATCCATTTCTATGTAGAGGTTTTACGTTTGCAGCAGGTCTGATACTGGCACTGCAAAATGTTCTAGCTGAACTGGAGCATTAGGTCATAGTGGATATATGGTATCCCCTGGTCAGGGATGGTCTTCACTTACTTTCCCTACCTGTTCGCTAATGTGAGCGCACACCTTCCGTGCATGCGCTTTGCTCGCATGAGCAGCTTGCACACATGCGCACGGCTTCAAAACGTGCCTAAATAGGACGGCATAGCGCCAGGGCAGGTGGGCGGGTGGGCAGGCCCACCTGCAGGTCGCTACTACCAGTTCGCCCGAACCGGTCCGAACCGGCTGAATACCACCTCTGCTCCTGGTTCAGAATCATTACCAGTTGCTAGGAATTAACAGTAGGAAGTACCTAATGTCATTTCCTGCTTGTGGATATCCCAGAGGCATCTAGTAGATCATCATGTGACATAGATTAGATAAGCCTTTGGTTTGATCCCTCAAGCTTCTTCTTCTGTTCACTAAAGAGCCAGAGGCAAAATGATAGAAAATTGTCCCCCTCGGCGCCTTTGTTCTTGTGTGTGCTTCTAATTGCGAGCACTGGTAACATCACACACAGGAAAGCAACAGACATTTGGCCAACAACTAGAGAGCTGTGAACAAAAACATTTAAGCAATTAGGCTCTGTGTAGGTCTTTGAATAACAGAAGATGCCACCAGTGCATAAGTGTTCCAAGTGTTGTTGTTTTTTTTAAAGAAACTTAAAAAAAAAAGGAGAGGGGAAAAGAGAAATATTTCCTATTGTAGAAAGAAAGCGAAAAGCTTCAACTCAGCATTCAAGTGAGTAATGTTCTGGAAAATATCAAGACAGACATTCACTAGCAAAATAATACCCAACATGGCCTCAGGGGAGAAAAGTCCCCCATCTCTTACATTAATCTAGAAATCTAAGAGATAGTTTTGCCTGTAGAAGTATGTTCCCTAGGGAACCACGGTAGTTAAAATTCTTGAACAGTAGACACCCTTGTGTTAAATAGAAGTGGCAGCGTATGCATGCCCACATACATGTATAGTGGACTACAGCAGCAGTTCCATCACTGCAGGTGTAGTCCAAACTTCCAAACTGTAGGTTTGCTTTGGAGGTCATTTGTCTCCGTCTTTTTAAATACTGGTCAGCAACTCATTGTCCTCAGACTGCTACCCCCTATTCTTTTGACTGCTGGCCGTTCTAGCTGAGGCTGATGGGAGGATCAATCCTCAACATCAGAACTGGACCATCAAGCCAATGGTTTGTAGTGGTCCAGTTTAAGGTAAGGTTGAGCTTCTCCGACATACAACAGAGTGGTGTGTTGCTACCGGTTCGCCCTGGTTTGGTCGAACTGGTAGTGGCAGTGGGAGGCTCCGCCCACCCGCCCGGACATCATCACGGACGATCTGTGCATGCGCGCACATCTCCGAACCGGTAGCAAAGGTAAGTGAAACCCATTACTGATACAACAGTGAGCCTATCATCTTCTACCTCTCCATTAGAGTAGGCATTCCATACCCTGGGTTGCCAAAAGTGAGAAACACATTAGATTTTGGCATAAGGAAAGGAAAGGAAAGAAGGGAAGGGAAGGGAAGGGAAGGGAAGGGAAGGAAAGGGAAGGGAAGGGAAGGGAAGGGAAGGGAGAGAAAGGATGAAAAGG
The DNA here is from genome assembly GCA_003457575.1 of Thermophis baileyi. Lineage (NCBI taxonomy): Eukaryota > Metazoa > Chordata > Lepidosauria > Squamata > Dipsadidae > Thermophis > Thermophis baileyi. Next base: position 1,445,847 of record QLTV01001714.1, read on the forward strand.
GAAAGGGAGGAAAAAGAAAGGGAGGGAGGAGAAAGGGAGGAAGGCGAAAGGGAGGTAGACAAAGCTGGAAGGCAGGCAGGCAGGCAGGCAGGCAGGCAGGCAGGCAGGAAGGAAGGAAGGAAGGAAGGAAGGAAGGAAGGAAGGAAGGAAGGGTGGGCTTCCTTAGGGTTTAGGGTTCCTAAGGAAGGGTTTCCTTAGGGTTCCTAAGGAAGGGTTTCCTTAGGTTTCCTACTCCATTCTGCCTCATGATAGGGGCCGATCTTGCTTTCACCTTGCATCCCCCTTTCTACTACCTGAAGTACTTTACCACGTGATCTGCTGTTTCTGTAAATATGTTTCCTCATTATTTCTAGTGAAATTAACAAATTTACTTACAAGTGTGCTCATGTAATTTGAAGTAAGCCATTTGTTGCTTAATTGTAGAGAGAGAAGACGTGCTAATAAAGTGAGCAAGGAAACTGCGAGCTCTCTAACCTACACTTTAAACATCATCAATATGCAAACTCACGCTCCTGAAGGGAGAGGGGAAAAAAACCTTGGGAGTCGTATATTGCATTAAAAATCTCTTTATTTTTTTTTGGGGGGGACCTAAAAGCCCCAACTATATTTGTCCGGGGCAAGAAAACATTGACAATGCGTAGAGCATTACAGGAACAAAAAGTACTTTGCCATAAATCATTTTTATCTTAACTTTATTGATTATGATTGTGAAATATGTTTCCCAGGAATATAAGCATGGAACAGCTGTTGAAGGCTTAATTTTTAGTATTATTGTATTCCATTAAAATCCATTCTTTTGGCAATTCTACCTTGTAACAGGAGTTTAGCACACTGGGAATTGCTTTATTAGCCACAAAGATCTATTGGGTTTTTTTAAAAAATATGTTCAAACTTTCTGGAGAGAAATACCAGGTCTCCATGGAGACCACATACTTTTAAAAGTTCTGATGCTTATCTTCATCAACAAGAAGGCTGGGCAGACTTCATTATCCCTTTCCCATCTCTTTGCTTGAATTTATTCCATTTTTAATTGGAAACTCATAATGTAACAAGATGAGACCCAAACTTACTTTTAATTTCCTGTGTGTTTTGTCATCTTAATTTGGGTTACCTTGCATGGTGGTACAATAACCAGGAATGAAAAGAAAGAAACATTAAAAAATAGAGAAATGCATAGAAAGAAGAGGATTATATGCATCCAAGAGAAAGACAGAAGAATAAACTAGCAGTAGACAAATGATGTGGCACTTAAAAAAATATATAGCCATCATTGGAGAATTGCAGATATATTATCAGAGTTCAGGGGTGAAATTCAGCAGGTTCTGACAGGTTCTAGAGAACCGGTAGCTGAAATTTTGAGTAGTTCAGAGAACTGGTAGCGGAAATTTTGAGTAGTTCGGAGAACCGGTAGCGGAAATTTTGAGTAGTTCGGAGAACCGGAAAATACCACCTCTGGCTGGCCCCAGAGTGGGGTGGGAATGGAGATTTTGCAATATCCTTCCCCCAGGAGTGGGGAGGGAATGGGGATTTTGCAGTATCCTTCCCCCAGGAGTGGGGTGGGAATGGAGATTTTGCGGTATCCTTCCCCCAGGAGTGGGGAGGGAATGGGGATTTTGCGGTATCCTTCCCCTGGAGTGGGGTGGGAATGGAGATTTTGCAATATCCTTCCCCCAGGAGTGGGGAGGGAATGGGGATTTTGCAGTATCCTTCCCCTGCCACGCCCACCAAGCCACGCCCACAGAACTGGCAGGGAAAAATTTTGAATTTCACCCCTGTCAGAGTTGCAATTTGCAAGTTAGGCAGCCATAGAAATCTCATCAATCAATCAATTGATCACTCAAACAGATGGACTGGGACCATATTATTTAGGTTGTCTTTTTTTTTTTTTAAAGTCACAACAGTACAGTATCCAGCTGACCTTTGGCTAGTCTCAGAAAAATTAAGCAAGGTTCAGACAGCTTGGTGTTTGGAGGAACACCAGGAATTCCCTGAGCTGGAAACTCAACTCAATTCCCTGAGCTATATCAACACTGAAGTTGAGAAAACAGATAGATAAAATAGACAGAAAATAGATAGAAAGCAACGGCAAACATTCTGTTATTATTGATAATAAAGGGAGATAGTTGGATCTGTGTAGACACCAAGAGTTCAGCTCAAACCAGACAGATGTTGTCTCCTAACATTTTAAACGATTAACACACTGATTTTGGTTCTTACTTCCACTAAAAACAAAACCCCTCATCACCAAATGTTGGTGATCCTCAGCTGAATTTCTCAGAGGGTTGAGCTGAGTGGTGTGGTGGCCTAGAGGTGGAGCTCTTGCCTCAAAATCAGGAGGCTGTGAGTTCGATCCTAGGTAGAGGCAGATATTTCTCTCTCTCGGCAAGATGACAATATATCTGCTGAATAAAACTCCACATTGGTGACAGGAAGGGCAATCTGGCCATTAAACACTCAGCTCCATTCAGTTGCCCAGACTCCACCCATCATTAAAAGATGATGATGATCTACTTGAACTGAGGGGCTGCAGATGGTCTGTGCATTGTGGGAGGTCACTTTCTGTTCTGGGGGAATGACATCTACCAAGGTACCATGTCATTCTGGGGGAATGACATGGTACCTTGGTATTCAACGGCTTTGAAACGCATCAAATTTGGTACTTGATGCATTTTGACATGAAAAATTTGTCACGGTACTCATCGTTTATTTGGTACTCAATGCACAAGTTAAAACTTGTTGGTGCTGGCTGCCTGGTGACTTACTACCTTATTCCTTATGGGGAAAATGTGTTTGGTACTCATCACTTTTGGCACTCATTGTGCCTCCCAGAACCAATTAACAATGAGTACTGAGGTACCACTGAACTTATTTTAATTACTCCAAATAACTACTATAACAGTATTAGAATGTTTGGTTTTAATGGTTAAATTTATATTCCACCTTCCTTCAAGTGCTTGGGCATATCATACGCCTTCTCCAATTTTGCCTCCAATCGATAAATTTGTGAAGTAGATTGGACTAAGAGTGAGTGACCTGAAGACTTCCTGTAAGCTTCAGTCATGGACACCAAATCTGCAAGTCTCTGATTTTAGATTACCACTTTAACCATTGCACAACCCTGGTTCTTAGTTTCAGTATATTTATTTGCCAGCGTATTGGCAACTGTTTTTTCCCCTTCTGCAGTAAATAGCAATAGCAATAGCACTTAGTCTTATACACCGCTTTACAGTGCTTTACAGCCCTCTCTAAGCGGTTTACAGAGTCAGCCTATTGCCCCCCAACAATCTGGGTCCCCATTTTACCCACCTCGGAAGGATGGAATGGCTGAGTCAACCTTGAGCCGGTGAGAATTGAACTGTTGGCAGTCAGCAGAGTTAGCCTGCAATACTACATTCTAACAGGAAGGAAGGAAGGAAGGAAGGAAGGAAGGAAGATAACAATAGCACTTAGACTTATATACCGCTTCACAGTGCTTTACAGCCCTCTCTAAGCGGTTTACAGAATCAGCATATTGCCCCCAACAATCTGGGTCCTCATTTTACTCACCTCGGAAGGATGGAAGGCTGAGTCAACCTTGAGCCTGGTGAGATTTGATCTGCCAAATTGCAGGCAGCCGACAGCCGGCAGTCAGCAGAAGTAGCCTGCAGTACTGCACTCTAACCACTGCGCCACCACGGCTCATAAATATATATCTATATCTATATCTATAGTTACATCTACAGTATATCATCTATAGCTATAATATCATCTCTCTCTATCTGTGTATCATCTACATCTATACATTTTCACTGTGTATTTGTGCGTGTGTGTATAATATGCATATAATATGCATTTTTTTTTCTTTTGAAAATATATAATTAGGATCATTGGAACCTGAGTCCAAATGTTGCATTTAATTGTGCTTTGCAGAAACTTGTGTACAGAGAGTGCTAGAGACGCACTGAAGATCATTAACTGAAGTGCTTCTGAAACTCTGACCTCATGAACTGACCTATGCGCATTTTCAGTAGTTGTGGGTGCATTAATAATGTTTGCAGCACAATGTGTTAACTTGGTTCATCAGCGCAACAAAAAATATGACAACCAGAGAACCAATTTGGCTGATAAAGTAAAAGAGAGGCTCAGGACACACACACAGAGACACACACACAACGACACAAACCCTTTGTTTCTAGGAAACAATGATTATTTCAGCTGTTTAGCAATATATTACTGGATTACTGGGATGCAGTGTCAATGACATTCCCAGATTTCATTTGGGATTACGCAAATTTGGGAGCTGTTTTTCATTGCAGCAGTGACTTCCTTCTTGCTTAAAATTTCAAACATTTTGAAAACATTATATCTATCTATCTACCATCTATCTACCATCTATTTGTCTGTCTGCCTGCCTGCCTGCCTGCCTGCCTGCCTGCCTGCCTGCCCCTCCCTCTCCCCTCTTCCCAGGGGTGGGCTTCAAAAATTTTAGCAAGGGATTCTCTGCCCGGTTGCTGGCTGGGTGTGGCCATGGTGGGCGTGGCCTAGTCGACCTCCTGCACCACAGTGGGGGGGGCTTTTTGCCCTACCCAGGCTCCGGAGGCTTTTCTTGAGCCTCTGGGAGGGCGAAAGTGGCCTCCTCAGGCTCCGGAGGCCCCCTGGAGGCCAGAAATGGGCCCATTTCCAGCCTTTCCAAACTTCCGGTAGGCCCGTTTTTCACCCTCCCCAAGCCTCTGCGCGCCCCCTGCACTTACCTGCATCCAAAACAGGCCGCGTGGGGACTCCTGGGAGGGGCGGGGTGGGGTGGGTGGGGCCAGCCAGGAGTGGGATTTGGGGGTTCTCCGAACTGCACAGAATCTTAGTTAGTGGTTCTCCCGAACCCCTGCCAACCCCCAGCAGCCCACCCCTGCCTCTTCCTGTTTTCTGGCCTTTTGTCTAAGATCTGGTGTACTCTGTACAGGTATCCTCTCCAAATTAGAACAAAGACAAATGGGGATAATGGAAATACATTATCCTAAGGATGGTTCAGAAGGCACCAGATGTGATATTCTGGCAAATCAGTATTTTACAACTGCTTAGATCCTCTTTAGCCATTGGACAAGTGCACCCGCAACATTTTTTCTAGAGTCTTTCTAGACTTTCTAGAGTCACAACATGAGACTCTAGAAAGTGCAGAGAAGAGCAACAAAGAAGATTAGGGGACTGGAGGCTAAAATATATGAAGAACAGTTGCTGGAACTGAGTATGTCTAGTTTGATGAAAAGAAGGACTAAGGGAGACATGATAGCAGTGTTCCAATAACTCAGGGGCTGCCACAAAGAAGAGGGAGTCAAACTATTCTCCAAAGCACCTGAAGGCAGGACAAGAAACAACGGATGGAAACTAATCCAGGAGAGAAGCAACCTGGAATTAAGGAGAACTTTCCTGACAGAACAATTAACCAGTGGAACAGATGTGAATGCTCCAACACTGGAAGTTATTAAGAAAATATTGGATAACCATTTGTCTGAAGTGGTGTAGGGTTTCCTGCCTGAGCAGGGGGTTGGACTAGAAGACCTCCAAGGTCCCTTCCAACTCTGTTATCCTATTCTATTCTATTCTATTCTATTCTATTCTATTCTATTCTATTCTATTCTATTCTATTCTATTCTATTTTATTCTATTCTATTCTATTCTATTCTATTCTATTCTATTCTATTCTCACTACCAATCCCTATCTTCAAGTATTAGGCAAAAGGTTCATTCATAGGGAAATAATTGTGTTTCTGTCAGGGTTCCAAGTAACACCCCCAATGAAAGAAAACTCCGAGGCTTGAGTTTCCTCCAAGTTCCATTTTATTAGAGATGTCTTATTGGCACATCTGGGAAAACCCGAATCTGAAAGCTTCCGTGTTTTCTCCACCCAAAAGAAAGTCCAAGTCCCTGCCCCAGCACCCACATGTCCATCACATTGTCCAATCAATGCACCGTCCCAACTGGAGATGCCTCCCAGGCACACCCCTCCAGGTGCAGGGCAGAGCGGCCTTGACTCTCGGAGAAAGGAATGTTATTTTGACTACATATCTCCCCAGCTCCATGCAATCCCCCCTCCCAGTTTCCCACAGCACTAAATGGGGCAGGCCTGAAGATCCAAGGCCCCAAATGGCTTCCAGGCCTGACAGTTTCAGTATATCAACTCCATTTAAAACATCTTGTGGTAAACCAAAGATGTAAGAAGTTTACTCGAACATAAGCTTTCATAGAACAAATCTAACGATTCTGATTAGATCCTGTCATTAATAAAAGTGAAGGTTGACGTGACACTCTAACGAATTATTCTGGAGTTCTGTTAGGAAAGGACAATGACTTTTCACTTTTTTCCAGGCATCTTCATGGTAACACCTTCTTTTAAAAATAGAATATTTTCCAAATATCCGCTGCTTGCAAGGCATTTTCCACCTGAGTGGAGAGGTTTAACTTCAAACCATTCCAGAGTTTTCACAAAATCTTCATGTCAGCAGAAACAGCATTAATGAAACACGAATAGTCAACATTAATTAGTGGTAATGGAAAATTAAAACTTGATTATAATTGCCATGAATCTGTGACACTCTGCCCTCACTAGAAATATATAAGGCAGCTAATTAATTACTGTAGTGCTACATTATTTTTACAATAATTTCATTAAACAGTCTACAAGAGAGAGGGAGAGTGCCAGGATGACATTAGAGTTTTATAATTTAGAGGAAGAAATTGAGTATGTACACTCACTTCGTTTTTGAGAGGTTGCCAATTAAAAATAAACTCTAGGATGATGTTTTTATTTATCATTGTTCAATCCTGTTATCCTCCAGAATAAGAATAGATGAATCTTTCTCTCTTTATTTCTTTCGGTTTCTAATTTTTCTTGTCTTGAGTATGGTCTTTCCTGTTTTTTGCATTAATCTGTGTGTTTTTGAAAGCAAGTTTTTCATAAAGTTGTCTGCACACAAATACATTTATACAGACACACGTATATATACACACATACAGAGCAAGAGTGTGAGTGAGACAAACACACACACACACACACACATACACACGATCTTTTTTTTTAATAAACAACTTTTTATACAGCATCTAATCTGACCATTTTTAGCAAGCAATTTCTTTTCATCCCAAATGCATTTGGTGTGCTTTTATTTAATTGTGGAATAAGCTGTACTTGATGAAGTATGAAAGTGATAACAGTGTTCCAGTTGCCACTCTGGGTCTAACATGCAAAGTTACCTGCATAGTTTTGCCCATCGCTATGTCACAGCCACAGAGGTATTCCCAATATCTCTTGGGAAGATATCCCCAAGAGGCACCACATGGGAGTCAATCAAATGGAATCCCTATCCATGTCTGTAAATGCCAGAAGATACCATGGAGACCATAGGGCCATGATGGCGAACCTATGGCACGCATGCCACAGGTGGCACGCAGCGCCCTCTCTGTGGGCACGCGAGCTGTCACCCTAGTTCAGCTCCACTGCACATGTGCACGCGGGCACCTCCCACTGGCCATCCATCCATCCATCCATCCATCCATCCATCCATCCATCCATCCATCCTC
>QLTV01001714.1:1463743-1476873 GCA_003457575.1 Thermophis baileyi
TAGATAGATAGATAGATAGATAGATAGATAGATAGATGGATGATAGATGGATGGATGGATGGATGGATGGATGGATGGATGGATGGATGGATGGATTGACAGATGGATAGACGGACAGATGGATGGATGTATAGATGATAGATAGAAGAGAGATAGATAGATAGATAGATAGATAGATAGATAGATAGATAGATAGATAGATAGATAGATAGATAGATAGATAGATAGATAGATTCTGTGATTGATTTTGAATAATAATGCACCACCATGTCACTCTCAATTCCTAGCAATCATACATGGATTTTCTTCACAATGATCTGGTCCTATTCCAGAATTTCAGAACTTCCAAGAGCGTAGCCATTGCCACTACAACTGACTTCATCCCCCTTGCTGCTGGTTGTCTCATCTTCTCTTTCCTTCCTCCTTTCCCAGCATGAGGAATAGCAATAGGACTTAAGACTTATATACCGCTTCACAGTGCTTTACAGCCCTCTCTGAGCAGTTTACAGAGTCAGCCTTTCCCCCCCCCCAACAATCTGGGTCCTCATTTTACTGACCTTGGAAGGATGGAAGGTGGTGACTCAGCAGAATTAGCCTGCAATAGTGCATTCTCACCACTGTGCCACCATGGCTCAAAGGTAAGAGCTTTTTCCACAAAGCTATGTCTTCGCTTCCTGTGTCCAAAGTAGGATAATTTGAACCTGGTCCTGTGGGCCTCGAGTGAGAACTGGAGTGGATATATTTTCATTCAAAATACTGCAGTTCACAAAAACAGATTCCACCACAGCACAAATAACAACGGTGAACCAAATCCCTCGCCATCTGCCATCCTTTACTAGACAAATTAGCACAACTTGGCATATTCTGAGGGCATAGCAGTGTATTTTAAAGAAAGCTATGCGGGAAGCTCTATAGTATCATAGCTTGGTTCTCTTATGGAAAAGGGATTAGATACTTTATCAAGAGCCTTATGAGAAATGTTTACAGTGGACAGGATGAGCGGTAGGCATGAGCGGTAGGACCAGAGATTTAAATAAAACTGTGGGCCAATCTATAGGTCTTCTGCAAGCAAGATATTGTTGGCAAAAAATAACTGATCTGTGGTGGAGGTTTTCAGCTTGAAGTGGACCTCAGTCTCTCCTAGCCAACTCAGAAGCAAAGTAGGATCAGACCTTGCCAGAGAATCCTACAGCTGCAGCCTGAATTGGGAGTGAGAACATGCTGAAAGAAGTCAATAGGAAATCTCCTTCTGCTGTAGTTCCAGCCAGGAATATCTCGGAAGAAGAGAGCAGCTTCCAAATCTGAACTATTAATAAACGAGAAGACTTGGAGAAGGTTGCCACGTAAATATCTTAAGATTAAACAGCACAAGACCTGAAGCAGAGAAGCAACATTTTTAGTAGAACACAGAAAAGAAAAAAGAAGGTGGAACAAATGAATGAGTCTAGGAAAGTCATTTGTAAGAGCTCATTCTGAATATCCCTATGCATGCATTATAATAACCCAGGTTTGACAAAACTAAGGCATCTAATCTTACTCATGATCAATTAGCTATCCCTGAAGTTAATAAATGAGAAACCTCACTCTTTTGAACAAGCTTTGATGATCTGGGCTTGAGGAATTAAAGTGAATTTAAGCCCATGGTCTTGAAATCATCTTTGTCATGGGATGATCACTTTCAGCATGCCATTTTCCAAAGAAGGACTAGGGTAGACATGATAGCAGTGTTCCAACATTTGAGGGACTGCCACAAAGAACCTATTTTCCAATGCACCAGAAGGCAAGACAAGAAACAATGGATGGCAACTAATCGAGGAGAGAAACAACCTAGAACTAAGAAGAAATTTCCCGACAGTGAGAACAATTAATCAGTGGAACAGCTTGCCTTCAGAAGTTGTGGGTGCCTCATCACTGGAGGCTTTCAAGAAGAGATTGGACAGCCACTTGTCTGAAGTGGTATAGGGTCTCCTGTTTGAGCAGGGGGTTGGACTAGAAGACCACCAAGGTCTCTTCCAACTCTATTATTCGGTATTCTGTAAGAAAATATCCATGCTGATTTAAAACAACAGAACTGTGTCTCTTTTGTTGCTCACACTTTCATTTACACACACACGCACACACACACACACACACACACACACACACAAGTTAAAAAATATATGGCCTTTGGCTTCATCAATGTTACCCAGCAATGGATGCAGTTATGACACCAGGTCAAGGCTGGCTTGGGGAAGAAAACACCTCACATCCTGGTGAGCCTGGTAAGCCCATGATCCACACTCGTCCTTGAATTTTCCCCTAAAATAAAATTTCAAGACAATATTGAAGGGCAACCATCCAAGGAATTAAAGTATGTGAAGTCTATCTGGATTTCTTTCCGCTCACTGTGTAATTAACCACAGAGAACTGGGAGTGGGCATGGATATATAGTTAAGAAAATGAGTTTTGACAGGAGAACTGGAAGCATAATTCACCTGGGAATAATGGCTGTACATGGTATAGAAGCTTCCAGAATCTTCTGGAGACATGCTTCAACTCTTTCCAAAGACAGTTTCATAATTAGTTCACCTCAGGCACTGACCCACTTAGGGGGAAGGGGGGAAAATGGCAGAGAACCCAAGCTTAATTTAAGTGCTTTCATTACTTCAAGGCAGGCTGGGTGTCAGTTTTTGTAAAGCATAAAAAAAATACTGAGGAAAAGTCAGCATTATTAATAATAAAGAGAGAAATCATCCAGTTCTTTTCACAGCTCATAGGGGCAGAGAGAGATGGATGTTCTTTATGGGAAATGGAGATGGTAACTTCATTTGAGTTTTGGATTGGAGGACACATCTGTAGCCAAATATTAAATCTAAGCTACATTTGTTAAATGGGCAATCTGTTGGCCGAAGGGTTGCAGGTTTGTCTGCCTCCCCGCCTCACAATTAGATCTGAACTGGAATGAACCTGTGGTGGGATTCAATTTTTTTTTACTACCGGTTCTGTGGCCGTGGCTTGGTGGGCATGGCATGGCTTGGCTTGGCTTGGCTTGGTGGGCATGGCTTGGTGGGCATGGCTTGGTTGGCATGGCTTGGTGGGCGTGGCAGGGGAAGGATACTGTAAAATCTCCATTCCCTCCCCACTCCAGGGGAAGGATACTGCAAAATCTCCATTTCCTCCCGATCAGCTGGGACTCGGGAGGCAGAGAATAGATGGGGGTGGGGCCAGTCAGAGGTGCTATTTACCGGTTCTCCAAACTACTCAAAATTTCCACTACCGGTTCTCCAGAACTGGTCAGAACCTGCTGAATACCACCTCTGGAATGAGCCCTGTAACTCTAATCCTGTCCCGTATCTGAAAAGTGGAACTAAGCATCTAGTTCTCCAATTTTAACAAATCTTTCTCAAAAGATAGAGTTAATCTTCTAGAATGAGAGCCACTTTGGTGTAGTAGCAATAGCAATAGCACTTAGACTTATATACTGCTTCATAGTGCTTTACAACCCTCTCTAAGCGGTTTACAGAGTCAGCATATTGCCCCCAACAATCTGGGTCCTCATTTTACCCACCTCGGAAGGATGGAAGGCTGAGTCAACCTTGAGCCAGTGAGACTTGAACTGCCGAACTGCAGCTAGCAGTCAGCTGAAGTAGCCTGCAGTGCTGCACTCTAACCACTGCGCCACCTCGGCTAGTAGTGAAGGGGCGGGGCCTAGAAACCAGGAGACTGTGAGTTCTAGTCTCGCCTTAGGCATGAAACCTGGTTGGGTGATTTGGGGGCCAATCACCATTTCAGATGATTGGGCAATTTCATTCTGCCCATAGCTGATGGATCAACCTCTTCTAGTTCATCTGCCAAAAACAGAGGGCAAATTTCCGAATGCCATTTCATAAGGCATTTAAGATTTCTAGATAACAAACTCAGCCTTCCATCCTTCTGAGGTCGGTATTGTTGGCGGCAATACACTAACATTGTAAACCATCTAGAGTGTTGTAAAACACTATATGGCGGTATATAAGTCTAAATCCAAAGCACCCGAAGGCCAGACAAGGAATAATGGATGGAAACTGATCAAGGAGAGATTCACCCTGGAAATAAGGGGACATTTTCCAACAGTGAGAACAATCGACCAACGGAACAGAACTTGCCTTTGGAAGTTGTGGGAGCTTCATCACTGGAAGATTTCAAGAAGAAACTGGACTGCCAGCTGTCAGAAATGGTGTAGGGTCTCCTGCTTGGGTGGGGGGTTGGACTAGATGACCTACATTGTCCCTTCCAACTCGGTTATTCTGTTAAAGTGCCATTGCTATTGCTATTGCTATTGCTTCCTATATTTCTATATCAATCTATAGAGACTATAGCAAAAAAAAAGGTAATACCATGCTGACTTTAGTTTTGCCTTTATGCACGAAATGTATTCTATTCTTCAGTTTTACTTATTTTAGTAAAAATCTTAGGCACAATGCCAACCGCATTATTTTGGGTGTGGGAAGGGATGTTTTTCTAACTCCACACAAAACAGTGACAAAGCAATCAGTCTGACTGGTGTTTTTTTTTTTTTTTAATGCTAATTGTGTATGACTTAGTTTTTCTCCCGTATGCTGAAGAGCAATTTATTCCTTCCAATTTGTGGGGGTGATCTTGTTTTTCCACACTTCTTTAGATGCTGCTTTGTTAGCATAATTAATGTAATTGCATCAAATTATGTAATTACTGAAAATACATGTAATTGGTAATTATAATGTGTAATTACATAATTCAGATGTTTACTGATGTTAAAAAAAAATCCTCACGAAGCTTCAAGAAGGTAAAATTAAAACAGACATGTGCTCCATGCCGTTAGAGTAGTTTGATATTTTTTTTAGGTTGGTTTATCTTTTGATAAGCAACTCCACATACACATGTTTCAGGAACCCTGCAAAAGCAAATTAATTTATATTTTTTTTAAAAAAAACCTAATTGCTGCAAAAATGAGACTTCTAAAAGCATGTTAATAATTTAATTATAGAAATATTTTCCATATATACAGTATTCTTTTATCTCTTTCTTATGAAAAGAGCGCTAATGGATGATTTCTGTAATCAATCTTTCATTGACAAATGAAACAAACCAAAAGAATATGCTCTAACAGTTAGTTACTAGAATGAAGTAACAGAATTATTGGAAAAATAATCAGATTTCTGACTGGTACTGAGATAAGAGAGCAAGTTTGATGCTGTGGTTACGGCACCTGGTTGGAGACCATGAATTCTAGTCCTACCTTAGGGACAAAGGTTGACCTTGGGCCGGTCACTTTCTCATAGACCTAAGAAGAAGGCAATGGCAAACCACTTTCAAAATCTTGCCATGAAAATTGCAAGGACTAGTGCAAAGAGTTACCCAGAATAAAGACTTAAAGTTACACATACACACATATACACACCTTGCATATGCCCTATATCCTTTTGTGTTCAAAAGTCATTTTGGGATGCTAAAAGTAAGTCAAGTTAATTTTAAAAGCAACTCAAGCCAATGTTAAAAGTAACTCAACTCATTTTCACTAAATCTGAACCCACCATTACTAATTAAAGTTCAATTCCATTTGCCTTACTTTACCCAGTTAATATAAATATTACAAAGTTAAATCAGCACAAATGGAGGATCCTTTCCTACTTAAAGGAAAAGCATTAAGTATTCCCCTTTAATGCTATTTTAATGCTATCACTCGAATGGCGTTGACTGGCTTCATTCGAGAACAACTAAAACAAGAGATGTACTAATCTAGTTTCTTCCACTGAGTCAGTTCCCCATAAGGATTGCTGTTATAGACACAATATATTAACATTAGCACAGTCTTCCCTTTATTAAACCTGTAGCACATTATTGTGTATTGAATTGCACTTTAAATAGGATAGCCTATTAGACAGAGTGCACTCTAAAAGGTAGACGTGTTCAGGGAAAAAAAAAACACTAAATGGATAATAAAGGTTGAAAAACAGGAATAATGGAAGATAATTTCCAGAGTTTGAAGAAAAATGAACAAAGATGTAGTTCTTTTACAAGTACTGCAACCAAATGAGCTCCTAAAAAGCTGTGGTTGGCAAGCATAGCTCAGTCTAGGAATTTTAAAGGGTTTATTGGGTTTTAAAGGTTTTGCAATTTTACTCTGTTTAGTGGTACTTCACCTTTCGCTTTATTTTTCTGTGAATAGAGGAAGAGATGATTTGTCTAGATCTGAGAATAGAAGGGTCTTTCGGTAAGGACACATTGATAATTGAGTTGTCCTCACTGTAGGTGTTAAGGACTATGACAGTGGCTTGTCTAGAAGAACCTGGCAAACAGAGTGTGGTGGTAATGAAAATGATTGAACAGATCCTAGCTGTAATTTCCTGTTAATGCTGGATCCTCCTATATCATAGAAAATACTAAACTTCAGGGTGAGAAATTAGCATTTACATAATAGCATTTATAATGAATCCCTTTCACTTCCTTGATTGATTCTCTCTCTCTCTCTTTCTTTCTTTCTTTCTTTCTTTCTTTCTTTCTTTCTTTCTTTCTTTCTTTCTTTCTTTCTTTCTTTCTTTCTTTCTTTCTTTTTTCTTTCTTTCTTTTGCAAATAACTCAAGGCAGCGAACATATCCAACACATCTTCCTCCTCTTATTTTCCCCACAGCAACAACCCCTGAGGTGGGTTGGGCTGAGAGAGAATGACCTGCCCAAAGTCACCTAACTGGATTTCATGGCTAAGGTAGGACTAGAACTCACAGTCTCCTACTTTCTAGCCTAGTGGCTTATCCACTAGACCTAACTGGCTTAATTTCTTAAGTAAGAAAATTAATCTCTTAATTATATGATTCTTCTTGATAGAATGGGATGGGATAGGATAGAATGGGATGGAATGGAATAGACTGGAATAGACTAGACTAGACTAGACTAGACTAGACTAGACTAGACTAGACTAGACTAGACTAGAATAGAATAGAATAGAATAGAATAGAAGAATAGAATAGAATAACAGAGTTGGAAGGGATCTTGGAGGTCTTCTAGTCCAACTCCCTGCTTAGGCAGGAAACTCTATACCATTTCAGACAAATAGTTATCCAATCTCTTCTTAAAAACTTCCAGTGTTGGAGCATTCATAACTACAGAAGAGTGACAGAAGTACTGATGGTTTAAGGGAGTTGTGAATGTCTTAAAAAAAATGAATGGAAGTTTAGATCTCTCTGTGTATCTTTTATATTAAACTGATTGTACACAGTTTTCAATTATGAACTACAACAATCTAAGTGACCACTAGATGGTGGCAAAGAGCTACAGCACAGAAAGTTCTAATCTTCTGTTGCCATCTAGTGATCATCTGGATTGTTGTGGGCCAGATCTGGTGAACTGTATTGTAAATACCATGCCTATGTCATGCTCACCCACTGGGAAAACCTCTCTGCAGATGTACATTTACAATAGCCTTTCTGAAGCAGAATACTTTTGAAGCTGGCTCTCTAAACCCAATCTGTCAGTTTTAGTTTTCTTATGGATGAATTGCTCAATGGGAGATGACCCCACACTAGCAAATCTGAGTGAATTACCTTAAATATTTAACCTCTTAGATAGTTCTTTACTGAAAACACATTTGTGAAGTAAGCATGAGAGGGATTTGTCTTTACTTTTTAAAAACTCGACAAAGCAATGGGAAATATTTGTAACTGAAAATCCATCTTTCAGCCTATAATTTTGAGCCTCGAAGATCAAATTCAGTCACATCCAAAATTTGATCGCATCATTCCAGATATTTCTGCCGACAGAGATTATTAATATATTTGTAGTACTAAATCTGGCATGGGTATCCTGAAGTCTCAAAGTTTGGTTAGACTTTATATACTGTAGCCTCCAAACAGCTTTTGAGCACAATTGCTACAAGTTGCATGATTTCCTACCATTGTCAAAACACACAATAATTGTTTGATAAGCCTTTTCCCAAAGTTAAGTTTGTCATCCTGGCCATTAAAAGCTGCACAAATTTCTAGCACAAATGAGCTAAAAGAAGAAAGTTTCTCTTTTCAGACTATCCCAATTGCTCTCAGGTGGGAAATGGCACCTTTTGAAAAAGGTTGATCAGGTAAGTTTACTCCAACCAAATCTAAAGTTCTTGCCACAAACTAGATATTTATTATGTCATGTGTTTCTCTCTTTCTCTCTGATGAAAACCAGTAGATTCCTGCATGGGTAGGTGGTTGGATTAAATAGTTTTTTTAACATCCAATCTTTATATTCTGTGATTCTATGATTCATAGCACCATTGCTAACACTTCTTCCTGTTCAAGGAAGTTGAGTGCACATTAATACCTTTGTTCCCTTCTTGCAATACACCACTTGATTAATATATACGAAATTAGTTATGATAAATCAATAATGTTGGGGGTGATTTATAATTCACTCAAATCTTGGCAGTGTTAATTACAAGGCAGCCTATGGCTTCATCCTAATTTATTAAGGTTAGTGTACCTGGCAACAAAGAGATAAGGGAAATTGTAACTCTTTGCTGCTATCCAGTACTGGGACAGACTTCAATCCAGATATGACAGTCCTAATTTAATGTGAGATCTAATATCATCTCACACCTTACAATCCATGGAAAAAAAATTCTTTCTCATTAATGTTGTTAGGACTCTGTCCAAACGGTTGGGTTGGTTAATATAAACAAGCCACAAATCAAAGTTTCAATATATATATGTAATATTGCTTTAAATGCATTGGTGCATGCTGACTTGCAGTAACGGCCATAAGAGGGAGCTAGAGAACATGGGTAGTTCTGTCTCTTTTGCCTGATAGAACGTGTATGATTCGGACTGTTATTTGGACTGTGCTATCTCTTTAAGTAAACTACTTTTATACACTTTAACGTATCTGTGTATTGACTGAATCATTACTCATATCTACTGCAACATTACGGTGAACTGTGCAAACCTTCAGGGCCCAGAGGTTACTCTGCACAATTCCTTAACAAATGTGATGATTTGTGTTTAATTCAGTAATTGAAGAAACTAAAGATTAGTAAGCTAATTACAGTACCTAACCCTATGCATGTTCTTTTCCACTCATTAATTTTAAGGAAGTTGTTGTGGTTGAACTTCTAGCCAGAAGTTCATCTCAAAGGAACGAATGGTTTAGTGTACTTTGTGCAACTTATGGTCTATTAAATAAACCACAACTGGCTGGGGTTGGAATATACACTTAACTAAGTTTAGATACTAAAGTGGATAAGTTCATATACCGAAGTAAGACCAAACCAAGTTATGGCTCAGTGCTATACTAGGACTAAAGCATTAAAGTTGGGACTTCAGCTCACAACTCTAGATCAGCTTCTTGTTAGTTAACCATCCAACCATAGTCAAGATCTACGTAAGAGAGGGCCTATTATTTGGAAAATAATTCTGTTTGCTAAAAAGCAGCTTTCTACAATGTTGTGGTCAAGGACAGATTCAACCTAGAAATAAGGAGAAATTTTCTGACAGTGAGAACAATTAACCAATGGAACAGCTTGCCTTTGGAAGTTGTGGGAGCTTCATCACTTGAGACTTTCAAGAAGGGATTGGACTGCCATCTGTCAGAAATGGCATAGGGTCTCCCGCTTGGGTGGAGGGTTGGACTAGATGACCTACAAGGTCCCTTCCAACTCTGTTAATCTGTGGTTGACATATATTCAGAAGATACACATCTCATCCAAGGAATCCCTGGTAAGATTCTCATTTGAAGTAGCAAGCAAAGTTTGGAACCAGAAAACTCAACAAAATAGCCTCCAGATCCATTTATCACTCTCATGTGAGCCAGGCCTGTAACTCCTGAGAAAGAATGCACTGCTAATTATCAAACTACAAATGCTAATGAGAATGGTGTTTTTAAAAATTCACAGGGTGATTTACTAACTCTGCATAATTTAGCCACAGATTTAGCAGGGCCATAGCAATCAGTTGTGAAGTCTTCACTTCTTGGATCTCAGCCAAGTGCTAAAAATTTCCCTGGTTGGAAAGTCATTTTTCCCATAAGCTGTCCTTAAAACACAGTACTATTTGTAATTTAAGAGAAAACTTTTAAAATTTATGAACATATGCAAGCAATAGAAGGATGGGAAGAACTTTTATATGGTAAAGTAATGATTGTGTTGTTATATTAGCCAGGAGACTACAATGCGATTGCATAATAGAACTTTGGCTTCCAAGGTACCAGCTCTGTTGTAGGAAAGGCTCATGCATTTCCCACGGTGCACCACAAGAAGGCGAGCTGGCTTCACACCAGAAGAAAGACAAGTGGCTCTCCTTGCAGTGTCACCCAAGGCCCCCTCCCTCCCCAGAGTTGCCTTGCAATTGGGCAATCAGGGAAGGCTCAGAGGGTAGAATTCTGACTACCTGCATGGAGCATCAGCTCGTTCCCCCCACCGAAGTGGCATCTATTTTGTCTACTTGCACAGAACATGCTTTCAAACTGTTAGGTGGAGAGAAGCTGAGGCGAGTGATGGGAGCTCACCCCGACACGCAGTGCTAGGACTCAAACCACTGGAGCAGAAACCATCTCCAGCATCTTTAAGCCACTGAGCCACCGTGCCTCTTTTCATGCAGATTGCAAAATTGCATGAAAATTTGAAGGAAGTTATCCTCAAGCTAGCTGCATTTTTTTCTCTCATTATTATCTATGTTAATAAATTATGCAGATAATTATTGTTATTTGAATACTAGCCCTTCCTTCCTTCCATGGAACTATATAACACTTCTTCACATATTATATAGTTCTCTTTCCACTTAGTTTTTAGTTTACTTTATTGTCATTGCATCTCGTACAACAAAATTAAATGCCATCTTCAGTGTACATTATAACTATAAAAATAAAACACAAACATACATCCTTCACATTCTATACAATTGAATTGAAAACTCCGGGTATTGCATTAATATTGCACTATACAGTAGAATTCAATATACTTACTGCTCTGGGATAGAAGCTGTTTTTCAGCCTATTTGTCCTTGTTTTTATTATCCTGTACCATCTGCCAGATGGTAATAGTTCAAAATAGTTCACTTTCTCTTCTTTCAAAGGATATCTTGAACCGAGAAGATAGCAAGCCCTTTAAACGTTCATGATTTCAGGAATTCAAAAGAAGTTTTTCTGCTCTTGTTTTAATCTTTTGCACCTTATTTTATTACTAGCCCATTGAATTTCAATGTAATTTGAAATAATAGTACGAACACAATTCCCCCCTCTTTCTAGTGATATCTCATCAGCCCACTAGAAACACTTAGCACACTGTCACAATGTCTCTGTATAGTGGTTGCACAACATTGGAATGATATGCTGCTTAGACAAGCCTATAAGACTTTATAAAACTATGCTAAAATATGTATGGAGTTAGAACATGTGCGGTTGTGAAGAGTCTAATGAAACTTCTAATGAAAATGCTAAAAGGTTTCCTCTAGGTATTGTGGATGTCAACTCCCAGAGTCTCTTGCACTGGCCATGCAATAGCAATAGCACTTAGACTTACACTGCTTCACAGTGCTTTACAGTGCTCTCTAAGCGGTTTATAGAGTCAGCATATTGCCCCCAACAATCTGGGTCCTCCTTTTACCGACCTCGGAAGGATGAGAGGATGAGTCAGCCTTGAGCCTGGTGAGATTCGCTCTGCCAAACTGCTGGCAGCCAGCAGTCAGCAGGAGTAGCCTGCAGTACTGCACTTTAACCACTGCGCCACTGCGGCAAGCTGAAGTTAGTACACATATACGTTTTTTGAAGGCATTATCTCCCCTGCTTTGTTCTAATCCTGATATACTTTCTAAAAGCAGGCAAATACCGCCCCCTCAAAAAAAAAAAAAAGGAACATAATGGACAAATACAAGAGAAAAAATATCCATACATATTATCCTATTGTTTTTCTCTGATGTAATGAATTCCTTGCCAGATATCTGCCTTGTTCTCCCCTGGTAATAAGCTCAACTGTACCTTGTTGGATGAGACATTTTATGTATGAGAGAAGAGAAGAAAATAAACTTCTTTAGATAGATGATCTCTCAGGGGTTCAGGCTATCTGGAAATCCTGATGACAGGACTGCAAAAGAGCTTTTCTTTTTTTAAAAAAATGCTTAATATAAAATCATGTCAACCATAACAAGAAAGCAGCTTTGTTTTTGGTTACCCTTGTGGATTTTGTTGCTGAGCAAAAGTCCCAGGTCAAAGAAATTATTGCAACTGAATTAACTACAGATATGAACAGTAAGTCTCATCGGGAGACTTAGTTCCTGATATTGGAGAAATTGTGACACCCCTGCAGAAGATCAGCTTGCTCGTGAACAAGGGCAAGGTAATAGAGTGAGCTGGTCCACAGTAAAGAAGTTACACAACATAGCTCCATTCTACTCTTTGTAACCTCTATGTAGTTTTTACTCTTAGCAATCCACTTTATTACAAGAATGTATGATGCTGAGTTCATACAGCGAGGAGAATGATTCATTAAAATTAGTGACTGGTGGGTTGATACATTGCATAAATCCATAATGTGGTTGAATCTATTTTGACTTGTGCGGGGGATAAATGGAGTCACCATGATTTATTGAAGAAAACATGGATAAGAAAAAGATGGCTTAGAACCATGTATGAACCATGTATGAACCAGCTCAATGTGTACTATACAAGCAACAGCAAACAAACTGAATTGTATGAAGGCTACACAAAATTCTTGGGAAGAGGATTCATTTTTTCACTGTCAGAAGTCATGATTTTAATTGATAGCATAAGTGTGTTAGATTTAGAGAGGGAGGGAGGGAGGGGGAGAGAGAGAGAAGGAGAGAGGGAGAGAGAGGAGAGAGAGGGAGAGAGAGGAGAGAGAGAGAAAAGAGAGAGAGGGGAGAGAGAAAGAGGAGAGAGAGGGAGGAAAGAGAGAGAACAGAGGGAGGGGGAGGGGGAGGGGGAGAGAGAGAGGGAGAAGAGAGGAGAGGGAGAGAGAGAGAGAGAGAGAGAGAGAGAGAGAGAGAGAGAGAGAGAGAGAGGAATGGAATGGAATGGAATGGAATGGAATGGAATGGAATGGAATGGAATGGAATGGAATGGAATTATGGAATTGAATAGAATAGAAAAGAAGGAATAGAATGGAATAGAATAGAATAGAATAGAATAGAATAGAATAGAATAGAATA